>JAODAL010004308.1:0-158762 GCA_025379985.1 Phyllomedusa bahiana
TTTTTGCAGTAGCTGCTGCAAATGAATCATCTGGATACAAAAGATGCACAAAGATGCTGCTTATCTACATGTAGTCGCATTCCAAATACCAGGATATGACATAATGATCGCTCTATTGTTCTCAGGGAGAAATAAAATTGGGGAAACTAAAAAAGCAATAAATGATAAGGATAAGGGGGCTTTCACACAATGCAGTTTTGGTGCAATTTTAACTGTGCTCCAATTATGTGCCTTTATTACCAGCAAGCTTCTTTCACTTATCTAAACTGGAAAGTGAGTAATAAATTAGTGTGCTTATAATCCGCAAGATTTCACACACAGTAATTGATTACTTACTTGAAACCCCTTTCTGAGCAACTTAGACAACTGAAAGAAGCTGCTGGTAATAAAGTCAGTTTAATTGAAGCAGGTTAAAACTGCACCAAAACAGCACTATGTGAAAGCCCCCTAACTGGTTAATCTTTTTATGCAGTGGGGAGGAGTTTACAATTATCAGGTCCACAGCTAATACTACTTACACCTCTCAGACCATAGCCAGCCAGGAAGAAGAACAGTGAAGCAATTGTCTCACTACTGTGCTGTCAGAGCTCACAGAGGGAAAGTCAGAGATGGGTTAAAATTTAAAATTTCACTTCCACTTTTCTTTAATTCCTGTGGAACACCAAGAAGGTTAATAAGCTTCCTAAATGCTGGTTTGAATAATTTAAGGAATGTATGGCCTTATGTATGAAAACTATCTAGGTCTAAGACGTTCTTTGTTGCCCATAGCAACCAATCAGAGCTCCTCTTGTATTTTTTCAGAGCACTAATAAAATGAAAAAGGAACTCTGATTGGTTTATGTGGACAACAAAGAAAGTCTTAGACTTAGACAGTTTTTATTGAAGAGGCCAGTAGTTTTTAGATGGAGTCATTTATGGGGGTATCTAACATACAGGCTTCTCAAAGCCATATTAGACCTGGACAGATTACTAAAAAATCTGTGTGCAAATTGTGAAAAATTGCTATTAAATTTATAAGCCCCCCTAAGATCATAGAAAAACAAAAATACATTATAAAAGTGATTCCAATGTACAGTAGATGTATGCTAGATGCTTGTACTAAACTATTTTGTGTGGTATAACTATCTGTCTTACACACAAAAAAATTTTAACTTTGAAAAAGGCAATTTATTTTCCAAATTTTCACAGCATTTTGCAATTTTTTTTTACAAATAAACAAGAATTGTCTGGAACAAAATGTATTACTAACTTAAAGCACAATGTGTCATGAGAAAGCATTCTTTGAATCCAGGGCTGTCTTAACAGCCTTATGGGCCCCTAGACAGAGCAGTGCACTTGGCAGTGGGTATAGAGCCTCCCGTAGGTAGATATGGCCCCTGAAGGTAGATATGGCCCCTGTATAAAGCCTCTTATAGGTAGATATGGTTGTAGATAAAAATAGCCACTGTATATAGCTTCCTGTAGGTAAATATGGCTCCTCTGATTAATTGAAAAAAAAAAATGATACTCATCTCTAACTGTTCCCCCGCTGAGCACCTTGCTTTGGGAGTTAGTCTCAGGCATGAGCGGCATGACTTCATCATGCCACCTATGCCAGGAAATTGCTTCTGGCATCTGCTAGACTTCTTTTAGCCTATGAGATACAGTGGAGCAGGAGGAGGGATAGCTGTATCATGCTCCTGCACCGCTTACTGAAGAGATGCGATATGTCCGGGCCTGAACACTGATGTGCTACCCGGACCTGCTGCAGGGGCCGGGTTCCTGTTTTCACTGCGCAGGGTAAGCGTTTGCTCTGGAGGGCCCCTGTGCTCATGGGCTCACTGGCAGCCACCTTTCCCTGCCCAGTGGAAAAGACGACCCTGCCTGAATCACATTGATGAAAAATGGGGCTGTATTATAGAGGTCAACATTGGCTGCGGTGGTAAGCAGTTAATATATTGAAAAAAGCACACACAATGTAAAGGGCATGTGTCATTACTTTTGGTCATCCCACACTGCTTTAACCACTACATAGGTGGCATAGTAAGCAGATTAAACATATCCATGTTGTCAATCTAATTAGGGATATAACTGATAAAATTATTTAATCCATCACACACCATAAGCAAATTAGTGGTTATTAGCTTTAAACCTTCCCCATCCCATCCACTTTGCTCTTAAGTGATGGCTCTAGATGGCTCCTATGTCATATATGTTTTATGACAAAGAGAGGCCCTAAATGCTAAAACTCAAAACACCACTAAAATTCAATAAAAAACACAAGAAAAGTTTCAGAAACCCACAGTCATTTTTGTAAATGTTTTTAATGCAGTTTAATCACAAAAAGTATGTTTTTATGAAAAGATGGGTGACAAAAAGGTTCACCACAGAGGAATTTTCCTGCACATCTGTCTATTTATGCAAAGATGTATCCTGTGGCTTTAAGGGGTTTTGCCACAAAGAATTTTATCCAGCTTCTGCTTTCAGCGTGCTCAAAAGGGGGTGTGTATGTTTTGTTTGAACTGCATATCATGTGACCCAGCAGTCTGACATCACCATGCTTTACCCCACAGTGTGCTCACTTTATTCAAACAAAGATTTGTTTATGTAAAGAGTTGTGAGTAGTTACAATGTAGCTGAGTGGTTAGGGCTTGTGCCTTCCAATATAGGGGTCCTAGGTTCGAATCCCTGCAGGAACCAAACATATGTTTTTTTTCTATCTAAATGCACATACCTGATTGAGGTTCCTTTTTTCTTTTATTTATTTGTTTGATTTTTTACTAAGGAGTACAGAGGGCAGAAGTAGAATGACAGCACATGGGGTTGAACACTCACTCAGCAGTGAGTGTGTGTGATTAATAAGCAGGGAAGAGACTGACAGTAGCTTCCTTAGAGATAGGGACATCTGGAGCATTGGCTGGCAAGGTGGCTGAAGGACCTCTTGTCACTGGTTGTATCCCCTGGCGATGAGCTGTACACTATGGATCACTAAAGGAGCAGCTAAAACTAAAATGCTACAGAATTTATAATTATTATGAATGGTGAAAATGTTTATTATTTAATTTGCAAGCTTCCCGTATAAATTTTACATCATGGTAGAAAACCTTTAAGAATAGAACAACTGTCTGGACAAAGCTGATATATGCACATTTAACCAACAAGGCTTATTTTTCAGTGTCAATAACATGCAAGAAATCCCCTTAGCCTAAGACAGCCTTTACAATAGTCTACCTCTGGATTACAATTTCATTGTTCTTCATAAAATGTTAATTTCTACTTGTCCACAAAGTAGAGACTGAAAGGGTTAATTTAACGATGGAAGAGACACAAATATTCTCATTGTTGTATGAACAGACAAAACAGTTAAGGACAAGAACAATGAAAGTTTCCCAATCTTTAAAAGCTTACCTCTGCGTTCAATGGGAGTCCAAAATTGGGTTTTTAGAAATCCTTTTACAAAAAAAAAACATTTTTTTTTTCGGTCAATTGAGCCAAAATACTTATTTGTTGTTACAGTCCAAAATAATTCAAGTACGTCAGAAGACAGCAGAAATTGTATTCTGTGAAAAAAGTAGGCACTTTATTATTCTGGTGTCTTGTTGTAGCAAATTTAATTTTTGTCTTGTAACATACTGCCTGCGGAAATGATTTGAAAGGAACTGCAGATTTCTTTTCTTACTGAGAAAACTTATTTTAATAGAAGCTTGGAAATGTGCCCATTGAAATACTATAAGCAGCATTGTAAAGTAATGAAAAGGACACTAAATTGCTGCCTTTCTCTTTGAATGATACATTATTCAGTAGATGACAAAATGGATTCCTTTGTACATTGAGTTTATATTAAAAAAATGCATGTGGTTAATTAATTTTCTTTGCATTTATTTGTGTCTAAACACCATCCATAAATGTGTATGGATAGCATGTTTCATGCCAGAACTGAAACTGTAGCAAACAGTAGCAGAGAAGGCAATTTAAATGGCATAGAGCACATAAATATAGCACTGTCCACAAGGAGTTATACATGCACAAAATACCTGCTTCAAGACATTTTACACTTTTCACTATAATCAGAAAGGCCCAGTTGAGGCGACAATTTATCTGTTTTAGATGATGGACACCAACGGTGCATGAAAGATCCTATTGAGTATAATGTGGTCCGACTGGTTCCGTCATGGTGTCTGTCATTTTAAAGGGACACTTTAATCAGAAAGGGGTATTTTTGTTGAAACCAATATAACTGGAAAACATATTTATTTAGAATTTTTGGAAGTGTTTATTTTTTGGTAGTCCTGTACAATACAAAATTACACTTAGGGCAGACTAATCTCACGGTACTTACTGTACTTACTGCCTATCTGCCTATCTGCATGTAGTCAGCTTATAAATAGTAGGTGATCACATAATGATCGCTCTATTGTTCTCTAAACAGGTCTAAATTAAGATGACTAGACCACAGGGCAATGACTAGAGCAATACATGTAAGGATAATGGAGTTAATCTTTTTCTGCATCGGTGGGCTTCCAGCTTCACACTTATCAGGTCTTGCTGGTAACACTTACACCTCTCAGGCCCATAGTCAGCCTGGGAGATAACCATCAAGCAATCCTCACACTGCTGTGCTATCAAAGCTCTCAGAGGGGAAAGGCAAACAGAAAGTTATGTACATTGGGAAAATTGAAAAAAAAATGATTAAAGAAACAACAACCACTCAGTCGCATATTGCTTGTTAATATTTGTAGATTGTAAGCCTTTGGCTATGTTCACACGGCTTATATGCGGGGCGTAATTACGCCCCTCAATTACGCCGTGTGATGGGGGTTGGGGCGGGAGCGGGGGCCGGCACCTCGCCGACCATAACTATCAATTACTAGCGCGCGAACATGCCGTTGGTAATTCACATGTCAATTATCTCCCCCTCGCGGATTCGCCGAGTAGGGAGAGAGACGTAAATCCATAGTTTCTCCATGAGAACGTGTTGGATTACCGTAATGACTGGGACGTATTCAGATGTATAGTCGCACACACAAGCACTAATTGACGGACTGAATATGTCCATTTTTAAGCCTTGTGTGTGTGGACAGGGTCCTCTCTCTCCCTATACCAGTTATTAGTCATTTATCATCACCATTGTACTTGTTTGACATGTTATGTATGCAACCCCCCCCTTGAAAGTACAGCACCATGGAATTAATGGCGCTTTAAAATAAATAATAATAAAATAATATATGTTAAAACATTTTTTGATGGCAATGTCCCTTTAATCGAAAAAATAACACTGCACTATTTTTTCTGTCATAGTTGATGGCATCTGTGAGGAAGAGAAATGGTACCTCTGCTGCAGATGTGAACGGGGCCTGACACTGATGTGTGTTTTACTTCAAAAATGTAAAGCTTACACTCATACTTGTATATTCAGGCAGTCCCCAGGTTACGAACGGGATAGGGACTGTAGGTTTGTTCTTAAGGTTTGAATTGTATGTAAGTCGGAACAGTTAATTTATTAAATGTAAATCAGCAAAAACAATTTTTTTTTAGTTTTGGGATAGGCAGGGAACAGTTTTTACATTTTTTTGCAGGTCTGTGCCCTTTTTATAGAAGATTTCACCTATACGTTCTGTATCTCATGTGTAGCTGTGGCGTGCTGGCACTGGATATCATGGGGCATACTCAGTAGTTGAATGTCAGAGCCACGCCCCATAATTCTCTGTTTTGTATCTAGGAAACATATGTAATCGGAACGATGTAATCGGGGCGGAACGCCTGTATTTAGATCTATCTATCTATCTATCTACCTACCTGTCTCTCTGTCTATCTAGCCCCCTTTTAGGTATTTTTTTTTAACAAAGGGCCTTTTCTTTACCCATGTAATGTCAAAGTTTTAGCTTAGCTATAGAGCCTTTATCAAGCTTTATATTAAGCTCTATAGCTGAGCTTGGTGATGAATGTAATGTTTCAATGACATAGTTAAATAAAATGACTTCATCTAGAAGAGTGCAACTTTACTTCTACCTCCATATAAAACCTTATAATTGATTCTGAAGCCCTCAAAATGTCATATAAACATACTGAATAATGAATAATAAAGAGAATGAAGGGGATAACTGATACAGATAAAGCAAGTCAAAATGTAATGCAGGAAGCTGTAAATCACTTTCTATAATGAGGATAGGAGCTTCATCAAGGCCATGTACAATATACACAATGGGCCTTATTTATTAAAATTGTCTAGTAGTAAGACTGTCTTTGTTGCCCATAGCAACCAATCAAAGCTTTGCATTTATTTCTTATACTGCTTTGGAGAAAGTAAAGCTGAGCCCTGATTGGTTGCTATGGGCAACCAAGACAGTCTTTTTGCTAGACAGGTTTGATAAATGAGGTCTGATATACCAGAAAAATAAAATGAAGCCCCTCACCTGGTGCCCCAAGGAGGCACCTATTCTGTATACTACAGGAAATGTAGTACCACACTGTACTGTAGAGAGGAGCTACTAGACCAACAATCACTGCAAACACTTCACTAATACAGAGGCTTTGCAAGTAAAATGTTTGTAATAATTGGCTGGATTTTTATAGTGTGTTGCAGATTGGCAGTGGCCCGATGCCAGATTGCTTGTATTCTGATGCCACTGTAATGTGAGGGATTACTGCATAGGTGTAACTATAGCCATAACAGCTGCTATGGGATTAGGAGGTAGAGGAGGCCCACTCAGGTGCAGGAATATCATACCTTTTAGGTTATGTTCACACTTGTTTTTCAATCCATTTTTCAATCCAAAAAACGGATTGAAAAACGCTGCATAAAACGCATCTAACACGCACCCAAAGTGTGCTGCATGTTTGAATACGTTTTTGCTGCAGCAGAAACACACCCTATAGTTCTAAATAAGGTGTCTGCTGCGTAAAACGGATCGAGAATTGACATGTCAGTTCTTTGAACGGATCCGGAAGATTCATCAGAAAGACACATGTAAAACACGCATCGGTGATCACTCGTCTGGATGCCAATGCATTTTACATTTAAAGCAATGCATTCACACTGCTCGTTGTTAGATGTGGGTTTGGGTCTGAAACACAGATCCAAACATGCATTTAAAATATGCCGTGTGAACATCCACTTAGTATGGAATAACATGTTGGTGTCTGCTATCTAGTGCTACTATGTGGGTCGTTTAATATATGGCACTATTATTCATTATAAGTACTTATGCTGATTTTTAAGTTTCCTGTTATCAGCTGGTATGAGTCCTATCTTATTTTGCTATGCGTCCTATGAGTTATGCCCCATATACACATATGTACCATATAAGTAGCTTAAAATAGCTTTGAAATGCAGAGAGAAGATGATACTATATATAGCTAGACAATCATCATTTTAGAAAGTACATCCCTCTTTGTTAATCAGTTTCTGGACAGCTTGCAGGCCAGTTCTACTTCTCCCACCATCTGCGGCTTGCATGCCAGCTGAAATGAGCACTCATGTCATTTTATTTCAATGAAGCCAATTAGCACATGTTACACCAATAACACAAGTAAGCATTATAATCTCTTACTGAATCTGAACTGTAAAACTTTTACCTGAGTGTACATGTGTAGAATAAGCAGTCACAGAAATGTCTCTTTACATAAAAGACTCTCCTCTATGCTTGTATTGAACTCTCCATACTTGACAGTCCGTGACTAATGCGCACAGTACAAAGTAGTACCTATCCTCTTTTATTAAATTGACTATTGGTCTGAGTTTTTCATTTTTCTACAGAATGAGTGATTGCAAGCAATTGATGTAAAGATACACATTGGAGTCAGAGCAAATGTGCGGTGTGGTTGCCATGGAAAACGTAACACCATTCTGAATATATGAAAGTAAAGCACCCAGGCAGCATGTACTGCTTCATAATGTATAACAGGAGAGGAACTGGGATACATCCAAATGATTTCTTATTAATATTACTGGTAAATGTGAGCAGGACTGTAGCTACCACAAACAGCCATGTGATGGCTGTTTGTCCTGTCAATCTGCGGCTTTATTCTACATTATATGAATAGTGTATGTAACTATAACTGCTTCTATGGGAACCAGGGGTGAAGGTCCCAGTCAGGTGCAAGAACATTGGACCTCTCTATAGGTTATAACAAGTTGATGGTTTTCTTCTATCTAGCACTACTATGTGGGTTTGCTGATATCTTGCTATGTTATTTACACCTTTCATTATTACTACTTAAGCCGCTGTTTTGGATTCATATTAAGTGGAGGGGTCATCTTTCTGGGGCCCCATATATTTCAGTTACAGCCTATGAGGCACAGAGGTTGAGGGGACCCAATCAGTTGCAAGAACATTAGACCTATTAATAGGGAATAACTTTTTTACTAAATGGTGCTATAACTTATATCTTTAACCCCCTTCCCAACATTGGACTTCTTATACAGGAAGGTGTTTCCGCAAATGGTACGTCCTGAACATCGTGCGGGTTCACAAGTGGGGCACGTATGATCAAAGCATAGAACCAGTTGTATATTACACCTGGCTCCATGCTCCATTGGCTGAGACCGATTGCAGCCGATTAATCCCTTAGCTGCCACAGTTAATTGAGGCAGCTAAGGGGAAAACAGAGGAAGGAAGTTCCCTCTGTCTACATCGGCAACCCCCACGGCATGATCGCGAAGTGCCGATGCTCTCCCTAGCAACCTGAAACCCTAATAAAGGCTTCTGGGTTGCCTGTTATGTCACTACACCTGGTTATGCCCTCAGGGCTCAGGCAGGCATTGTCACGATACTAGTGGATACAGCTGGAATCCAATGGCTTGGACTGGCTGGCACAGCGAAGGCAGATGCATGCTGGAACAGGAGTCAGCAAGATGTAGAAGGATCCAGACAAGGTCATGAGAAGCACAGTTGAGGGGATACGTAGGTATCCAGATGTTTTGCATGGTAAACCGCAAAGGGAGAACTAACAAGAACACAAACACTACATGTACTCTACTTAAGCACCGATGTATAGGTTAGAGAACCTTGATATAATGGAATAAGTTCTGGTATCACCAATACAATTTAAAAACAAAAACAACTACAGGTATAACACCTAGAAAAAAAATACAAAAAACATAACTTTAATCGAATGAATAGAGTTGGGAAAAGAAAACGAAAAAACACCCTCAATAATTCCCTATCAAGACTGTCTACCTCAAAATGGGGAAAACGCCTCCAATGAAGGGCGCCCCCGACACTGGAACTTGCTTGGACCTGTCCTCAGTAATCAGATAGCGGGGATCTGTACATGACTTATCCTGGACCCCGTCCTCTAATCCTTACCAGCCCTGTTTTCCATCTTTAAGGGACGTGAGTTATATTTAATTGCCAACAACTTTGTTGATTTTTTTCTAGATGTTCCGTATTGTTTGTTATCAACTGCAATTTTTTTCCCTGATGAACCCCAGTATCTAGGGGGGAAACGCGTTGGAATATTGGCAATATTATGCGTTATTGATTATCATTCTATGAACGCATCATCATTCCATAGTTATTTATGAACATCAAACCGTATATTTGTCTGTTTTATTGTATTTATCACAGCCACTTATTTTTGTTGTTCAATCCATTTGTAGTAATATGTGTTTTTGTTTTTTTTTCTTTCCTCTTTTTTCATTTTAGATGTAGCTAGGGACAGGGTTCGTTTAGGTTCCAGTGGTGGGGCGCCCTTTTTGGGGCGATTTCCCCATTTTTGAGGTAGACAGGTCCTTGATAGGTAATATTTTAGGTGTTTTTTCGTTTTCTTTTCCCAACTCTTATTCATTTCTGATAAAAGTTAATGTTTTATGTATCTTTTTTCTAGGTTTATACCTGTAGTTGTTTTGGAAGGAACTAACAAGGAATGCAATTTCCAGGTAAGGACTGCACTGCAGGAGCTTAACACAATACTCTAGCATGGAGATCAGCCTGATAGGAGTTTATATATGCTGCAACAGAAAAACAGGAAACAAGATGGCACCCCATGCGAGACAACGATCCACCAATCTTGACTGAGGGCGAAAACTTAAGGGCAAACACAGTAAAACAATTCCACAGGTACGGCAGGAGAATACCTGACATTAACTCTCCACCCTCAACAGCGGCCTCTGACGAACCCCGTGACTCGGTCCTTTTTCCGGATGTCTTTTGATGAAGAATGCTCATCAGTCGAGGAGCAATTGATGGTTACTCAACTGGTTTCCCCATGAATTCTCTTCGGGCCCATAACCTTGCCACTTAATGATCTTGTAGCTTGTTTTCTGAGATTCTCGAGTCCAGGATTTGCTCCACAACAAACTGTTCTTGCCCCATCAATTTCTGACTGCATCAGGAGCAGGAAAAACACGTCCAAAAAGGGATTGGCAACGGCAAGCTTTAGCAAAGACACATGAAAAACAGGTGATTTTTCATAGATGTGGGAGTTGAGCCGAACAACTACATGGACTGATTATTCTGAATATCTTATATGCCCGACAAACTTCTGTCCCAGTTTTGGTGAAGGGACTCTAAGTTTTCAAATTTCTGTTGAAAGCCATACTTTATCTCCCACTTAAAAGTTGGTGCTGGCCTACGATGTTTATCTGCATCTTCTTGTAATTTTCTTGAGCCCTCTATAGTGTTTTCCTTTAGTAGCTGTAAATATTGCTGTAAAGCGACAGTAAATCCTTTTCAGCAGCAGCTGGTGGATGTGAACAGCAGGGAATTTGGGAAGAATATTTTGGATGATACCCCAATTTGCAAAGAAAGGAGTCTGTTTGGTGGAGAATTTTGGAATTATTGTAACGAAGATTCGGCCACAGGAAGCAATCACCCAGTCATCTTGTAGGTGACAAATATAGAGCATCGCAGTAACTGTTCCAGGGTCTATTTGTAGCGTTCAGTCCCTGTCCGTTATATTTGTGGGTGAAAGGCGGTTATAGATTAATATCAATGTAATTGTAGAACAAAAACACCCCGCCAAAATTTTGATGTAAACTGCACCCCACGATCCGAGACAACTTCATCCGGAAACACCATGAAGACGAACACATCTTACTATGAATTAGCAGTTTCCTTGGCAAGGAGGGTAGACCGGATACATGGGATAAATGTGCAGCCTTGGTGATGTTCTCGGTCAACCGACCACGAGATAAGTATCTTCCCCAGAGAGGTAGGTAGATCTACTATAAAGTCCATGGGATATAGAACCCCAGGGCGAGAGGGGACCGGCAATGGTTGTAACAAACCTGTTGTGAAGAACGTGGAGATTTGCATCTCCACAGATGTCGCATGAAGTTACATACTTCTTTACATCTTTAGAGAATTGGGCCACCAAAAATCGGATAAAAATTCCTGCGTCTTCTGAAAACCCTTTGTGACCATCAATCTTCGAGATCATGGACTCAGCCTCATGATCTTCAGTCTTACGTTTCGGGTATGTATAGCTGCTGCCCGTGGGTCCACATCTTGTTTATAAGCACCACTTACCTCATCAGGTGTCGGGAATAGTAAGGTGTCAGTGTCCATATGCCTCTCTTATCGCTTTAAGCAAGTCTTTATTAAATGATTACTCCCACAACTTTAGACACAGGAACGATGTTCTTAGGCGGAATAGTTAGGAGTGGCATCACTGGAGAACATCTTGATAGAGCATTCCGCCTTGCCATTACGGGATCCGGGCCTGTACGAGAGTTACAAAGTTGAATTAGGATTGAGAAAAAATACTCCAAGCAGCTTGTCGAGGATAATAGACACTTGGCTTAACTACACGAATTTTCCCAGATTATATGATATTGAGTAAAATTATTTGCTGTGATGGTTCCTGAAGATCGATGTCTCCATTCTTTAAAAGCTGCAACGATAGCTAACATTCTTTATTTCCCCACATCATAATTCCTTCTCAAGCGTGATAAACGTCGGAGAAAAAAACGACACAGGATGTTAATAAACTCTGTCTCCCGTTCTTTGAGACAGAATAGCTCCTACAGCACAGTCTGAAGCATCTACTTCCACCATGAAGCGAGTTCTGGTCAGTATGAAATAAACACCGGGCTGTAGTAACTTGTGCCTTTAGGAGAGAGAAGGATTCTTGTGCTAGAGGTGCCAAGCAAAAGCATTCTCTCATCTTAGTCTACTGTGTATTGGAGATATATTTCTGAGAAAATTCTTGATGATCGTCTATAGATAGTTGGCGAAACTATGAAACGTTGGACATCTTTTATGTTTCTGGGGGTAGGCCATCTATTATTGCATATCTTGCTAGAGTCCTTTGTAGACCCATGAGGTGAAATATGTAACCAAGGAATTGGATTCTCGGTCCCTGATGAAATTCACATTTTCGATCTTAATGTAAAGTTGGTCTCTCTAGCCCGCTCGCAGAATAATTTCCACGGTGTCTCTGTGTTCTTCCTTTAGTTGGAGAAAATCACCAAATGAAAAACAGAACAGATAGCATCCAATAATGACTATGAATTGATCCAGATGTCTCGTGAAGATGTCATTGACTGAATTTTGAAAATTGGCAGGAGCATTACGAAATGGACCAAAAGCATCACTGCAATATTGATAAAGTGTTCCATAACGTGACCTAAAGGCGGTTTTTTTTCCATTTCATCTCAATCTGATTATTCGGACCAAGGTTTATAGCGCCTGTTCGTAGATCAATTTGGAAAAGATCTTCCGCATATCGCACACTCTCCAGTAGCTCTGGGATCAGTTTAGAGATAACGTTTTTGATGGTAATTTTGTTAAGTTCTCTGTATCAATGCAAGGTTCTTAAAGGAACAATCCTTCTTCTTAAACAAAGAATATGGGAGCCCCCCGCATGGTGAGGAAGATGGGCGGATGAACCCCGTGTCCAGATTTTTCTTCTATGTAATTCCTTGATAGGGCTTTTTATCAGGACCTGCCAAGGGGTAGATGTTTCCAAAAAGGTATAGTGCACCTGGAACAAGTCCTATGGGGCAATCATAGGGTCGGTGTCGGGGGGACTTGTCTGCATTCTGTTTTGCTGCAGACGTCCGCAAATTCCCTGAATTCCGAGGGTACTCTACTATTTTATTATCTTGAGCTGTCTTCGGACATGTTCTGAGTGAGCTGAGGAAGGGCATCCTCCTGCTGGGAAACTTATCTCCTTGGTTTCCCCGTTGATAGCTGGGTTCTGTCTTGTAGCCAGGTAGGCCTAGATGACAGGGAAGTGTGGGAAAGATCAATAGAAAGACAGGGACTTCCACGATATGGGTATGTCATATATATGATCCAAGTGGTTCTGCTTGGTCCACTGCCTGGTCCAGTGGTGATCAACTACTGTTTCCATTACCACGGGTTGAAGAAGTTTTTTCTTAGATTTAACCCCGGTGCTTCTGAGCAAAAGACAGTCCAAGAAATTGCCACTTGCCCCCCGAGAGTCTACCATAGCTGAGGTAGATACCCAATTGAGATTAACCCGAACTTGATGGGAAGGAAGTAAATGAGAGTCTTTGTTATCTTCTAATATGAGTGCCACCGATGAGATGGAATGGATAATTGTGTTTTCAGATAAGTCTGTTTCTCCTGAGAAATGATTCTTCCCATCTAGCTGTCGTGTCCATAATGGGCTGCCACCGTCTCCGTGACGGCAAGGGGCAGTTGATAAGGAGTGGTCATACTTTCCACAATAGAAGCAAAGACTTCCCTGGAGCCGTGTCTCCTTACTTTCTGAGCTCTCACGTTTTTACTATGGATATCCACTGCATAGGGCTCAATTCCTGGGCTCTCTGCGGATCTTCCCTTGGGGTTTTCCTTAGGAAAAGCTGGCAGGGACTGGCCAGGACTGCTTAGTATGCAAAAAAAAAGTTGAGTAGCCCACCACTCCTCGTCGTCAGACAGTCGGGTATCGATTCGGATGCAGTGATTATAAGGCATCCAATCCTGAAGGGGCCGTCTGCACGGGCCAAGTTCATCGTTTACTGTACTGCGTAGTCCTTTCCTAAAAAAGACAATTTTGGCTGCGTCATTCCAGTTTGTGTCGACTGCCCCACCTCTTGAACACCATGGCATACTCGGCAACGGGGGCTTGCCCTGGCGCAAGGATAGTATTGCGAGCTTCAGCAGTAGCACCGCGATTGGGATCGTCAAACATCCTAAACTCATGGCGTCGATGAAATCCTCCAGGTGAATTCGAAACCGCGTCTTGATTTTCATTAAAGGGCTAAGACCGGGCAATGGATTTTTGCGTCATGCAGCATAATAAAAACACAGGACCTTCGATCTTTCCGTATAGGAAATCTGCGCAGAGGTTGCGTCGAAGTATAGCCTACAAGATTGAGGAAACCCCGAATTTGTCGCGATATCCAACCGAAACTGAAGGGTGGCAAACTTCGGGCTCATGACAAGGCACCGAAGTGGTTGTCCAGAGGCTTGACTCTCCGGTGGAAGTATCCGGTCGGATAATGCTGCACATTTCGGGTAGATTCTGGATCGCCTGTCCATACACTTGGATAATATGGCCAGTCTGGGGGCCCCCTTTTCCAATAAAGGCGGTTTTCACATTTATTATTCAATGCTTGCATCGCAGTGCCATCGTTAGCCATAGCAGTTTGAAGCTGTTTGAAGAAGCGAGCTTCCGACTACCAGCCCTGCGGACTCCATTTTGTGCTTGAGTATCCGGTCACGATACTAGTGATACAGCTGAAACCATGGCTTAGACTGGCTTGGCACCAGCGAAGGCAGATGCCAGGCTGGAACAGGAGGCTGCAGAATGTAGACTGGATCCAACAAGGTCAGTAGAAGCCACAGTTTGAGGATACGAGTTATCAGAGTTTTGCAGGGTAAACCGCAAAGGTAGGAACAACATGGGAAAGCAAGTTCCACGGCTAGAGACTGCAACAGCAGATAGCGTGAAAACACAATAAAACTCAAGCAATGGAAGATTCAGGGCTTGAGGAGTTTTATATATGCTGGCAACCCAGGAAACAAGATACCCAGCTGAGACAACGATCCACCATCTTGACTGAGGGCAAACTTAAGGGCAAACACAGTAAACAAGTTCCAAGGTACGGCAGGAGATTCCTGACAGGCATAGGGATTGACAATTTACAATACATAGTAGCATAGCCATGTACTGCTATGTACTGTAATAGTGATCTAAAGATCACTAATTCACATCCCCTGTGGGGACAAGTAAGAAATAATAAATGTTAAAAAGTAAAAAAAGTAAGACACAAAATATTAAATAAAAGCATGTACAATGCCCTTTTCCCCTTACAAACACCAATCCCTCCTCAAAAAAGATAAAAAAATAAATAAAGTACACATATTTGGTACTGCCACATGTGTAACAACGTAGCCTACAAATCTGTCATGTTATTTAACCCGCACATGAATGCTGTAAAAAACAGCAACGCTGTGTTTAGGTCTACCATGGTAACAGCAATCTGCCCATTGCTGTTAAAAATCCTCACTGGGGAAAAGTGAAAAAATTTTAAAAAGTAAAAAAAAAGTTAAAAAGTAAAACAAAAAAAAATAAAATAAAAAACACGTACACCGCCCTTTTCCCCTTTACAGACGCTAATCGCCCCAAAAAAGATCAAAAATAAATAAAGTGCCCATATTTGGTATTGCCACGTGCGTAACGAACCACCCAATTAAAAATCATTCATGTTAATAACCCTCGGTGAACGCCGTAAAAAACAAAAACAAAAAACAGTCACAGAATTACAGCACATAAAATGGAATAAAAAGCGATCAAAAACTATAAATGCCAAAGCTGTACCAATTTAAACGTAAAAAAACCCCATCCTTACATGTCTCTGTATACTGAAAAATAAAAAAGTTATGGCTCTCAAGAGATAGCGATGCATAAATATTATTTTACACAATAAAACTTTTTTTTTAAAGTGCTTCTAAATAAAAAAAAATTCTATATAAAATTGGGTAACGCCTAAATGTATCGACCCAGAGAGTAAAGCTAACTGCTCATGGATACTGGCAACGGTGACGCTGATAAAAGTAAAAATAAAAACACTACTAATGATGCAGTACATACTCCTGTGCCTTCCAAAAAACGGATTTAAAACTGATCACAAAGTCTTGGTCCCCTCAAAAAATGATGACCAAAAAAACATCAACTCGTCCGGCAAAAACAGCTCCGTACACAGAAAAAAGAAAAGTTATGGCTCTCAGACTAGGCGTGTTTTCCTTTTGAATAAAAGGTTTTTTTATTGTGTAAAAAACAGTAAAACATCAAAAAAAATACAAATTGGTATCGCGTAATCGTACAACCTGCCTGAGTAAGACTAGCATGTCATTATACTCACCGAGACGCCTAGGTACAAAATAAAAATTAAAAAAACACAACCCAGGAATGCGTATTTTGTTCAAAAACCTCACAAAAACCTTAAAAAATAGAGATCAACAACGTTCATATGCACCCCATAATGGTACTAATAAAAAAACATCAACTCATCCCACAAAAAACAAGCCCATAATCAGCTTCATTTACAGAAAACTGAAAAAGTTATTTCTATCAGAATAGGACAACATAAAAATGCAATTTTTTATAGACCTATTTCTATTGTGTAAAAGTAATAAAACAAAAAAAACCTATATAAAATTTATATCATTGGCAATTGTACCAACTCCCATATAAAGATATGTCACGTCCTTTACACTGCAGCGGCGGAACGCTCTATAATTGAAGCCCAAAAAAAAAATAGCGGAATTGCGTGTTCCCCCCCCCAATTTTCATGCCCAATAGCAAAAAAAAACTATGGAACACCGTGTGCCCAAACTGCAAATAAACCCTTAGATAAAGATCCCTGAGGGCTGCTGAATCCAAAATGGGGTCAATTTCTGTAAGGTTTCCACCTGTTTTGTACTCTTGTGGCTTTGCACATGCGACATGATCCCACCAAAATCTGCGTTATACGCCCTGCCATGTGCCCAAACAGCAGTTTACACCCACATGTAGGGTATTGCAGAACTTGGAAGAAATTGCATAAAAAAAATTTGGGTGCTTTTTTTTACCAAATTCCTTGTAAAATTTTAAACAGTTTTAGCTAAATTAGTAAGATTTTTTGTAAAATTTTTTTTTTTGCCTTTTCAACAGCCTAATTTGCTAAAAAAAATGTAGTTACGACTCCTGTGGGGTCGATATACCTCACTGCACCTCTGATATATTCTTAGGGGCGTAGTTCCCAATATTGGGTCTTTTAGGTAGTTTATTAAGTTAAAGCACCTAGGGTGCATCCGCCAACCTGAAATGGCGCCTAAATAAAATTCGTATGAAAAATGAGACCCCAGAGTCCAGTAAGTGCTCCCTCCTATTCTGCTCTGTGGTTTGAGCAAATAGCTTACTAGGCCACATATCGGAACCTGAAATGCAGAGTCTGGGACAATCAATGTTAATTGCATTTTCCCTGATCACATTTACCGTAAATACTTGAGAATAATGGAAAAAAAATGAAAATTGCAAAAAACCGGAAATTTTTAAACACCTAATGGGTTAATAAACTTCTTAAATGCAGTTTTGAATACTTTAAGGGGTGTAGTTTCTTAGATGGAGTGATTTATGGGGGTACATAAGATACAGGCCAATCAAAGTCATGTTATGACTGGACGTGACCCCTAAAAAATAATATATTGCAAATTTCTTAAAATTTTAAAACTACTACAAAATTTCTAATGCCCCCTAATGTCATAAAAAAAGACAATTAAAAAATGATGCCAACCTAACAGCAGACATAAGGTAGATGCTAGAATATAAACTATTTTGAGTGGATAACTATCTCTTACATGCAGAATTTTTGAACGTTTGAAATTGGTAAATTTATCAAAATTTTTCAACAATACTTTTGTAATTTTCACAAATAAACAACAATTTTTTGGATACAAAATTACTTACTATCTTAAAGCACAATGTGTCACGAGAAAACAATCTCTGAATCACATGAATAGGTTAAAGTGTCAAAAAGTTATTCTCACATAAAGTGACACATGCCAGTTTTAAAAAATGGTGCTCTGTCAGAGAGACCAAAACTGGCTTTGGCGGTAAGGGGTTAAAGCTTTTTCTGAATAGCCTCTATGTCTCAATCTTTTAGTGGCCGCATCTAAGTGTTCTAAATAAATATCTTTGGTTGATGAATTGCGTTTACGGCGAATAAATTCGCTGATTGGAATGTTGTTGACAACATGGCGAGGGTGTGAAGAACTCGCCATAAGTATAGAATTGCGTGCAGTGCTTTTTCTAGATGGAGCTACGATAATACCTTTAATTATTGACCCTGTCAAAAGAACATCTAAAAAAGAGATAGAATTTTGTTGCCAATTTAAAGTGAAAGTCAAATTAACTTCATTGTGATTAACCTATTCCAAAAACAAGTTCGCCGATGACTCGTCTCCCTCCCACATCTGGAGGAGGTCGTCTATATACCTTCCATCCCACCTGATGTGGGAGGAGAACGGACATTCATCAGCTATCAAAAAAGACTCTTCCCACATGCACATGTTGATGTCAGCCAATGCCGGTGAACATTTAGCTCACATAGATGCTCCTCTATGTTACAAGAAAAAATTTTATTGTTTTTCCAAAAAAAGAAAAATTTTTAATTAAAAAAACCAAAATAAAAATTTTTTTTTTTCTTGAAAAACCAACAAGAAGGGGGTTGTGAGGGAAAAAATTGTGGGGGGCTACAATGAAAACCCTGATAAAATTTGTGAAAAGTTTCTTTTTTGGTCTAAAAAGGGTTTAATGATTTAAAAATAAAATTAGGATTGCAGTCCCTTTAAATCCTGAATTTTTTACTCTGCCCTTTAACCTTACCAAAAAAGAAAAAACTAACCTAAAATAAGTTGAGGTTAACTATATGGTTAGGCTTCTTAGGTCATTTTAGGGTTCAATTATCTCTCTGTAGCGCTTATGGGTCTGATTGAGCTGTTGTTCTCATTGCCAAGTCTGAAAGGGCCATGGAGAGGTAGGTTAATCCTAGAAAGGCCCTTACCCTCACCCCAATGTAGGGTTAAGGTTGCAGTTAGAGATGTTTATTTGGTGATTTAAAGTCAAGTTTGAACCTGTGACTAGTGCTACAGCTCCTTCCTTCTGAGGATCAGTAGGGCACTAGAAGTCTAACATCAATAACTAAGGAAAGTCATATTTTAACAATAGGACCATTACTTTCTATAATAATAAAGCCCCTATATTGCAAAACATAATTTTAAGTTTGAAAGTTGCCTTTGAAAATGTAATATCATTAAAAATTAAAATAAGAAATATAATTAGAAATTATTTGTGCATGAGGTTTATACAGTAACTTCCACGTTTTTACTCATTAAATACTTTTATTGTTACACTTTACTGATCCAGATCGGCAAAGCATTTTCTGTCAAATGTCTATTCCGGGGTTATGATTTAAAATCAATTATGTCAGGCTCCGTGATATTTTTTTGACAAAAAAATTAATGGTTCTTTTGAGTTTTTTAAGGTCCAGAAAATGAACTGAAAGCAGCTGTAAGTAAAAAGCTTTCTAATTAGCTGCATATAAAATGATCAAACAGCTGTCACTGAACATTCAACAGCATATATTTTGCATTTCACTGAACCCTTAGAGTGTGTAAGACTTGAAAAAGTTTAGTTATAAATGTAGGAAGCTGGCAGAATCTCATAGAAGATGCTGAAAGAGACATAACCCATGTGCCCCACCACTACCACTCCGCACAAATAGTAAAAAAACACATTCCAAAATCACTTTTTTAAAGCTGTTCTTTCTTTTGACTTGGATCTAGCAGAATGTGTAGGATACCAATCTCCCCTTTCAAAGTGCCAGTAGCGTCTTTATACCACCTTCCTGTTGTTGACTTTAAAACTTTAAAGCACCTGCTCCATGAGTTGATTTAAAATTAATGTTTGTCTTCTGAACCCTTTTAGTTACAGTAGACCCGACGAAATGGGCCAAAAATTAATGTTTACAATTCTTGTTTCTACAAGGGAAATTACCGAGACACACAAACCAGAGGAAGCATTTCCAGGCTAGGGTGAGAGTAAAGGAGTTAACAATTAGTCTGTGTTCACATGGTTATTTTTTGGGACAATTTGCCGTAATTCGCACCCTAGCGCGAATTACGGGATGAAAACGTCCGTTTACGGTAATCCCATTTTTCAAGAGAAAAAGGATTCGTCTCCCCCTTCCCCCCTGGCAAAACGGCGACGGGGGAGGAAAGTAAAAATGTCAATTTTTGCGCCGAGAATAAAGAAGTGTATGGGGGGTAGAGGCGCGGGGCCCCCCCCCCCCCCCCTCACACGGGGGAATTGCGGGCTAACACGTCCACAATTTTTTTAATGTTTTGAATGCCTTTTGGGTTTTTATTACCAAATTTTGAAATTTTGCTTATCCACTTGGCTGAAGTGAAAACCAGATCACAAGACTACAAAACAGTAAAAGTGACGTGTGGAACCACAAAAAAAATTCCTGTGCAGTAAGTAAATAAGCAAAACAATGCAGTAAAATATAACTTTTATTGTACTTGGACTATAGTTCCCTAACAATGCATGATAAATGATACTTGTGGACATACCAAAGCTATGTGAAGGTCTATTGAAGGTATGGTTCACTAGTGGAGAGAAAAAACAAATTTAATGTTAACAGGAAACGTTAATTAGAGAAATTGTGCTACATTAAAGGGGTATTCCCATTTCATTTATTAGCTTTAAACATGTAGGCAAAGGTCAATAAAAGGTAAATAATCTCCCACTTTTCTGTAATTTTCCTCTACTTTATAGCACTGCAGCCAAAAGAAGAGAGAGGGAATCCTCATGTGTTTACAATGCAAGTACAATTTTTTATATTACCATTACATAACCTGTAAAATACAGCAAGTCTCCAGCGCAAAACATAGAATATCCATGTGAAATGCAAATTGGTAAAAACCATGAATTAAAACGAAATCTAATGTGATGCTCCTAGATTTCTGGTTTAGATTTCTCTTTCACTGCAGTGGCTTATACCACACACTAGGCTGCTCTATGTCCTGTCTGTTCACTGCATTTTTCCATACAGAATCCATGTGGAATAACTGACAGGTGACTTTCTTATGTGGAAAAAATGTTATATCCACAAGTGTTGTAGTTTAAAGTAAAAAGGGTGGGGCCCGAAATTTTTTTTAGAAAAAAAGGGGGCATGGATTTCTGGTGGAATGCATTTGGAGTTGATTATGCCATGGAAATTCTGCTTTGTGAACAAAAAATTTTTAAAGGGAATTTCTTTGGGAAATTAAATTTCCTTTTGTGAAGCTATAAATGAGTTGCTTTAATTTAAAAGAAAATAGCAAAAAATAAAAATTTTAAATTGGAAAAAAAAAAAAAAATTGGGATCCTCCTGCTAAAATGTTACAACTTTGGTCCAAGGAGGTCTGTAATAATTTTTGGGGGATAGGGAGCTATTGTAGGGGTGTGTTTATGTCGAAAAGGGCCAAAAAAGCATTAAAATTCCCGGGAAGGGAAAAATTTTTCCGGGGGATTGTAGAATAGTTGTTTCTTTATTTCCATGGGGTTTAATTACTCTGGGAAATTTCAATAAACCCTTTTGTTGGTTTCAACACTTTGGTGCCTTGTTTTTCCAGGAAAAATCTCCCCGATTTTTTACATTAAAAGGGGGGACATTTTATGATTTGGAATTGGGGCCCCGATTTCAGGGTTTTCTGCGGGGTCACCGTGCCCACTCCCTGTCGAAAAAAAAGTTGAGATTTTTTTTTGTTCATAAGTTTTTGATCAAAAAAAGCTTAAGCCCCCCCCGAAATTACAAAAGTTGGAAAAACTCAGGTCGGGTAGGGCCTAAAGCTATCCCTTTTTCCCCTCAATAGAGCCCAAATTTAAAGGCCCCTCATTGGGGGCAAAACCCCCTCCATTATCCAGGGGAGAAAGAAAAAAAAAAAACACCAACCTTGCAAGTGCATCATATAACAGGGCCCGTGAAAATGGGTGGGGTGCAGGAAACCAAAATGGGATCTCTTTCCCCCCTAAATAGATTAAAAGCAATAATGCCAAAATTTTTAAAGAAAAGTTTGCACAAAAAAAATTTCTGAAAAAAAAACCAAAGTGAAACCCGGGTGCTATGGCAGGGTTGCGGGTTTTTTTTAAATTTTATATACACACGCACCCCCCCTTACCCTGGCCCCGCCACTGCAAAAAAAAGGGGAATTTAAAAAAAACATGGAAATCTCTAAAGAAGCCCTTTTTTGCCTTTTTCTATTTTACAAAGAAAAAAAAACCTTTTTAATTTTGTTCACATTTTTTTTTTGATCAAAAAAAGTTAAGCCACCCACGAACTTACAACGTGATCTCGGGTTTCGGGTGGTCCTACGCTATCTTTACCTTTTCCAATAGAGCCAAATTCAGGCCTCTCATTGGGTCAACCGACCTCCATTATCCAGAGAGAAAGAAAGAAAAAAACACCAACCTTGCAAGCTGCACCTGATATAACAGCCTGTGAAATGGGTGGGGTGGGGAAAACCCAAAAAATGGAGGCATCCCTTCCTCCCTTATAGATTAAAAGCAATATATCCCAAATACAACGTATAGTTCTGAACACAAAAAAAACATTTCTGAAAAAACACAATGTGAACCTGGTGCCACTGGCAGGGTTGCGGCATATATATATATACACACGCACACGACTCCACTGTCGGACGCAGGGATGTGCTGTGAGGCGCAACCTTCGCCACTTTCGTATGCGCCTAACATGAAGGGGCGTGCAGTGGGCGTTCTGGGGCGGGACGCACCAGATTTGTAATCACCGACGCATGTATGAATGCCGGTCGGCAAAGGTGAGGCCATTACAGCTCCGATAGGCAGATCTAGTTTAAAGTGGTCTTCCTGAGTCGGAGAAGGCGCAGTGAAGCTAGAAGTTATTGTAATTGGGCAATACAAATTTCAGTTACAACAGTACAATAAAAAAAAAAGAGTTGTCTTAAAATTAAGGGGAAAGAAGGGGGAAAAGTGAAAGTTTTTTTTAAAATAGTTTTTTAATGTATGAAAAAGTTGATCCTTTAAAATGAAATCAAAAATAAACTAAGATTGAAAAGAAAGAAATATCAAAACTTTTTAAAAAAGGGGCTTTTTTTTAAAAAAGGGGAGGAATTAAAAATATTTTTCATTAAAAAAAGGCCCTTTCTGATGTTGTACGTTTTTAATTTTTGTTCTTTTTTTCAAAAAATTTTAAAATGTTTTTTTTTTTTTCTATCACCTTTTATTCTATTTATTCCTTTAGCAAAGGCCAAAAAAAAGCCCGGTCTTGCTGGGCTGTGGTCCTTTCCCAAAAGGATTTTTTTATGTTCCGGTTATTTTCCAGGGGGTTTTTTTACGGGGCGTATTTACCTCCGCAAATTCCCTAAAAAAATCAGCCTTTAAAAAAATGAAAAAAAATTACGTCCGGGGTTTCCCATTTTTGGGAGCAATTCTTTAAGCTAATTTTTTCATTATTTTAGGTTTATATTTCACCCAAAAAATGCTTTGCTCCAAAGTCCTCCCCCTCCCTTTTTGTCCCCCCCGGATATGTGGCCACGAGATGTTGTCGCCCCCTTTTCCAGTCCCTGCCAGACAAAATTTTTTTAGTTTTGTTCCGGACATGAAGCGTGGAAAAGAAGTTATTTTACCCGGGAGTCTGGTGACTGACCCAAAAAAGTGGCCTCCCCGAATGGCGTCAACAAACGGGAGTGTTACGTATGAAATGCCAACCCGGTGAAAAAAAAAGTTTCCCCAGGGGGGGTTTTCCCGTCCCCTGGATCATCAAAAAGTCTTAATAGCCTTTCTTGTTAAAACAAATGGTTTAAAAATTTGAAAGGGTTGAATTCCAAAGGGGGGGAAAAATCGGAAAATCGGTTGGGGTTTGGGGAGGCCCGTTTCTGCCGCTGCAACTAGAGGGTGTGTTCCCGGCTTTGTAGGAAAGGAAAGAAGTGCATGGGACAGTTTCCCCCGGCCATTTTAAAAATTCCCTTTTGAAGTCGGTGGAAGACTTTTAGGAACCTTTTTTTTCAAACCCGATTTTAACATATGCGCCATGCAGGGGGCTGGACCCTTCCTCCTCGGTTTCGCCGGCACCAGTTTCTCCCATTGGGCCCTCCCCTTTGGTTTCCCATTTGCTTGGGTTGGGGGGGGGAGGGAGAAAAAGCCCCCACATCAATTACTTTCGCATGGGGCGGGGGAAATTTCCCCGTGTGGGCTTTATTCGCTGAGGCAAGGCCCAAATGTTGAATTGCGTGACACCGCGTGCCCTACATATTTTGGGATGATGGAGCAGTACTTGTGGGGGGCTGAGTGGTGGTGGTGGTGGGGGGAGGAGGGGGCGGCATTGGCCCCGGAGCCCCAGTTTTACAAAAGTGGGGAGAAAGCGCCGTTTCCGTCCAAGTTGTTGGTTTTTGGCCCGGGGGAGGGAAATTTTACCCAATGGGCCCTAAAGGACTTTTATGGCCCTGCCGTAGGGTTTCAGCTCCCGGACCTTCCCCCGCTTTCCGTGAAACCCTTTGGGAAAAAACCGTTTTGCTTAAAGGACCCCGACCCACTTTCTGTTCTACAATTTATGAAGTGCTGGTTCTGCCTTTTTGGAAGAGGAAAAATACGGCTTTGGAAATCTCCATCCCCCGGGTCGCACAAGCCATTTTTTTTCTCTGAAAGGTGTAGGTCCCCCATTTGGAAAGGGAGGGGGGCTGCAATACCAAAAAATTGGGGACAGGAGCACGGTCAGCTGCTGCCCTTGGATGGTTGGAAAAGCTACTGTTGTCTCTTTGCAATCGCCTCGCTGAACGACTGCTGGGCCATGAGAGCGGGAGGGGAGCATCTGGCCCGGGGAGTAAGGCAAAGGAAAAACCCATTCCCTTCTGCAGAGGTGGTGGACCCTTGATGGTGCAATGGATGTGTGCCACTGGCCGCTGTCTGCTGCGGGTCGGGGATGGACCCCCAATCTGGCCACATTTCTCCAGGCCACCGGATGGTGACGCTGCTGTTTTGAGCGGGCCGGGGGCCCAATGTTAGTTCCGGGCCACGCTCACTTTTGCCCCCGTTCTACAATCCCCATATTCGCCTCATCTGGTGTTTTGAAAAAGTGCCAACCCCGCGAGTAGTGTTTTATTCCAACGCTCCGCACTGAGTGATACACCGTGCTGCCTCGCGGCCCCTGTCCCGCTACTTTCTTGGCCGGGAAAAGTGGGTTTTCTACCCTGGCCGCTTGGGCTCCCGACCTCACCGCTGCTCCCTGCTGCTCACGGCCACACAACCCACTTGTGGTTTGCCCGCTGCCTGCGCGAAAGCTGACCCCTCTTCCCCTGACGATGATGAAGCCCCTTTCTCACCCGACTCCCAAATGCGGTCGGCTACTCATCCGATTTGTGTTTCATGTCCTGCTGTCCCCCCAAACGGTCTTGGTATGCAGAGGCTGACCCCCCACAAAATTTACCCCCCATGCCACTCTCCACTCTATACTTTGCGTACTGCAAGAAGCAGGGTATTGGCCCCATTTCTTCGCTGCTAAGTAGCTGCTGACTGCCCCCTCAAAATTGTTCACCTCGCTTAAGTGGGCTGAGCCCAGCCCCCTTAGTCTTGGTGAGGGAAACGGATGGGACGAGGGGGTTGAGGAAAAGGGGAGGGGGCCCCTGCCTGCTCCAGGCCTGCCCAACTAAGGGTTGTGTCTGGTCCCACCGCTCTTGGGCTGGGATTGTAGATGTCATCTGGGAGGAAGTGGATGCCCAGTCAAAACCCTCAAAAACCCTTGGTTGTGGTCAAACTCCGGCGGGGATGAAAAAGGGGGCGGCAGTTGGGCCTCACCCGGGGACCCTGCTGCGAGTTCCTTGTGTGCTGTGACCGGGCCTGCTCCCGGAATGTTTTGCCCCCCCATGCATGTGAAGAGCCTGCCCCCTTTTGTCTGACATCTATTTGTTTAAAATGTCAGACCTGTTTGATGAAGATTCTGTATATGATAATAACACCCCGTATTTTACTCCAAATAACCCTAAAAGCTTGGGTAACCCCGGATATAAATTGCATCCACAAAAAGGGGGAAAATTGATTGTATGTGCCGTTTAAAAAAATTGTGTATTTTTCTGAATTAAAAGCACAAACGGCTTAATTAACCTTTCGGATATGAATTTGTAAGAATTTCTTCTGTGGCGGTGAAAAACAAAAGTTTTTTTATGAGTACAACGCGGGAAAAAATTAGTTAACCCCTGGTGTAAATTGCGCAAAGTTGGCAGCCAAAAAAATAAGCTTTGTAGCGTGTTCAATGGTGTTTTTACGCTACACAACAAGAGGAAAAAATTGTAATTTCCTTCATTATGAATTATGCTAAGGGAAAATGTCTTTTTTGGCGATGAAAAAGACGGTTTCTTTTAGTCCCACAATGCAGAACAACGCTAATTAACCCCTGGTTTTAAATTTCGAAAAAAAATTGAGCAACCAAAAATCCGCTTTGTAGCGTGTTCAATGGTGTGTTTTTACGGTACACGCAAGAGAAAACTTTAATTAACCTTTGGTTTGAATTATGCTACAGGCAAAATGTATTTTTTGGCGGTGAAAAGCGGTTTTTTTAGTCACCCAAAGCAGAACAAGCTTAATTAACCCGGATGTAAATTGCGTTTAAAAAAATTGAGAAAACCAAAAAAACTACCAGCTTTGTGCGTGTTAAAATGGCGTGTTTTTTTTACGGTACAGAAAAAAAAAAAACTTGTTTAAACCTTCGGTTGTGAATTATGTACAGGAAAATGTCTTTTTTGGCGTTAAAAAAGGGCGGTTTCTTTTAGTCCCACAAAGCAGAACAACGTTTAATTAACCTTGGTGTAAATCTTGCTGGTTGGTAGCTGATCAAATTTTTTCATGAAATAAAAGAAAATTAATTTTTTAAAAAATCATGCATTTTTCATTTTTGGTTTTTATTTAGGTTCTCCTTCACAGGTGAAGGTCCTATAAAAAATGAAGACCCCTAAAAGGAAAATTTCATAAACAGTAGTGTTCAAAAAACTTTCCCCAAAAAAGCTAGAAAAATTTGACATTAAAAAGGAATGTGACAAAAAAAAGTATAAAAATTACACGTTTGAACAATTTTTACAGTTTAAAGTATTGCCAGGGGCTCCATTAAAGCTGTATATTAGGAAAAAGGCTTTAGTGTCTCTTTTACAACTGTCTCTTGTTTTTTTCAGTGCTGTAATTGTAGGTCATGACAAATGTGGTTATCAATTTGGCCGTGATAGACAGTCATAGCCATAAAACTATATGTAGTAAATACTAGAAATATTATAAGGTGCAATCAGATAAAAGGGTATGGAGTTTTTAAATATAGTTATTTTGAAAAAGGCATGACCTACCTATCAAGATATATTTAATATGGTTGGAGAAAAATGTTCTTGAATGCACAGAATTCAAGGTCTTTTATCCAACTCAGGTTTCCCTTTAGGTCTATACTCTGTGGCATTGATGTTTTGTGTTCAATTAAATACTGTTAAAATTTAACATGAAACTTGGCAACATCCCACAGCTTCATTTTGTAAAGAAAAATGACGATCATTTTAACGCTTTTGTCTAGAATTATATAAAATTTTCCTATTTAATCCATCTTCTTTCAAAGGAAATGTTCTATGTTTCAAGATATAGTGGCTTTCATCCTATTTCAATATTCATGCAAGAACAAAATCATTCTTTGCTAAACAAGAACATGAAAGCCGAGACCTATTGTAGTTTTCTGAACAGTAAGAACTTTTGTTCACAAATGTGTTCTATCTAGCATCTTATTATGTCTGTAGATGACTTGTACTATGGATTGCTTCTTCAGCCTTGCACTGCACCATAATAAATAGATATCACAATAGAGAAGGGATTTTTATCATTTTAAATTTATAGAAAACAATTCTAGCTCAGCATGGGTTTTTAACTATACTTTTTAGATACAGTTTACACTAAGCACCAGATTAGACAAGACATATCACGTGCTATGTAAAGCACTATTGAAGCAGGTACACTATGTAAATAAATGTATGATATAAGAGTTTTCAGCTCGAGTATCAGAAAGCTGCTACAATGACTCACATGGGCTTTATGAAATAGGTCACAGGAGGCTCTTGCTGTGCTTAAAAAAGTAATGTATCCAGGGCCGGGACAAGGCATTTTGGTGCCCTAGGCAAGACCAGCCAATGGCGCCCCCCCCCCCTTCGCTCCCAAAAAAATGGCACACCCACCCCCAATAATTCCTCTCACCCCTGCACCCTGCACCAGGTCCTGTCACTAATTTTCTGCATATTCCACATAGATCCTGTCCATCTCCTCAGCAGTCACTGCACAATGAAAATCAGCCCTGACAAATTTGCTTTTTCAAACTCGCTCATCTCTGTATGACAGTGTAATACCTTATAAATAACTATCACCAATTAATGCACCGATACATGGAGCAAATACACCAGACGCATCATTGTTAGTAAAAAACACTCCTATAAAATCAAGACCCAAAACTATTACTACTTAAGGATCAAATAATCCTGCCAGACCCTGACCGAACGCAACCCCCACATGTGACCCCCAGCTGTACACAGGCACTGAAGACATATACCACCGCCATACAGTGACTATATAGTGGTAGATACTAGTTGTATGTAGGCTCTGCAGAAATATAAGTGATTACATGCAGTTACATTTAGTGACTCACAGGAGACGTCTTTTCTGATCAGCGTCGTTCACTTTCCCTTTGCTTCTCCATCCGGTTCACACCTTCATGCTGGTTTCTCCCGGCCATCGACTGTCCTGGTTTGGACACAAATTATCTTAGAATCTCACATTCCAGTATTCCTTAAATTCTAGGTTAAAGTCCCCTCCGTTAGAAGGTATTAGATTAGTTCTCATGTAGGCAGGTAGTAATCTATATATGTCTCCTCAGTCAGGCAGGTAATATTAGATATTGTCCCTTAGACAGGTAGTATATAAAAATATAGGGGCACTCAGGCAGGTATATAGGATATATGGTCACTCTCAGGCAGGTATATAGATATAAGGTCACTCTCAGGCAGGTATATAGATATAAGGTCACTCTCAGGCAGGTATATAGACATAGGGTCACTCTCAGGCAGGTTTATAGATATAGGGTCACTCTCAGGCAGGTATATAGATATAGGGGCACTCTCAGGCAGGTATATAGATATAGGGGCACTCTCAGGCAGGTATATAGATATAGGAGCACTCAGACAGGTATATAGACATAGGATCACTCTCAGGCAGATATTTTGATATAGCGGCACTCAGTCAGGTATATAGAGGCACTCAGGCAGGTATATAGCTATAGGGACATTCAGGTAGGTATATAGGGGCACACAGGCAGGTATATAGCTATAGGGACTCAGGCAGGTATATAGGGGCACACAGGCAGGTATATAGGGGCACACAGACAGGTATATATAGCTAAAGGAGGCTCAGGCCAGGTATATAGGGGCATCAGGCAGGTATATAGGGGCTCACAGATCAGGTTTATAGCCATGGGACTAAGAGGTATATAGGGATCAGCAGTATAGGGGTACTAAGGCAGGTATATGGGGGATCAGGCAGGTATATAGGGGTACTCAGGCAGGTATATGGGGGCTCAGGCAGGTATATGGCGACTCAGGCAGGTATATGGCAGCTCAGGCAGGTATGTAGGAGCTCAGGCAGGTATGTAGGAGTTCAGGCAGGTATATAGGGGCTCAGGCAGGTATATGGTGGCTCAGGCAGGTATATGGCGGCTCAGGCAGGTATATAGGAGCTCAGGCAGGTATATGGCGGCTCAGGCAGGTATATGGCGGCTCAGGCAGGTATATGGTGGCTCAGGCAGGTATATGGTGGCTCAGGCAGGTATATAGGAGCTCAGGCAGGTATATGGCGGCTCAGGCAGGTATATGGCGGCTCAGGCAGGTATATGGCGCCTCAGGCAGGTATATAGGGGCTCAGGCAGGTATATGGCGGCCCAGGCAGGTATATGGCGGCTCAGGCAGGTATATAGGGGCTCAGGCAGGTATATGGCGGCTCAGGCAGGTATATGGGGGCTCAGGCAGGTATATAGGGGCTCAGGCAGGTATATAGGGGCTCAGGCAGGTATATGGCAGCTCAGGCAGGCATATGGCGGCTCAGGCAGGTATATGGCGGCTCAGGCAGGTATATGGTGGCTCAGGCAGGTATATAGGAGCTCAGGCAGGTATATGGCGGCTCAGGCAGGTATATAGGGGGCACTAAGGCAGGTAAAAATAACAACATTAATACTTACCTTACCTGCTTCCCGGCCGCGCGCTCCTCTTCTGTCCTCTTCTTTACCAGCCGCGCGCTCCTCTTCAGTCCGACGCTGGAGGCGTGATGATGTCATCACGCCTCCAGCACCTGGACGCTCCTCTGGCAGCTCCTCGGGTGCACGGCCTTTGACGGGCTGTGCGTCTGAGGAGAGGCAGCGTCGCGATGACCTCACTTTATCGCGACGCTGCCCAGCTGAGGTGCAGGGGGCCGCGGCGGGTCCTCAGCGCTATAAGGACCTGGCGGCCTCGCTGCGTCGGCCCTGCGGCTTACCGGAGGATCCAACGATCCTCCGGTGAGTGGGTTCGACACTGTCTGTGGAGCAGGGAGCACTCGCTCTCTGCTCCGCATAAGCCCAGTCAGCTGTATGTGCATCCAGCCGACGCACATACAGCTAAAGAGGCCAATGGCGCTCCATGCCCACTGCAGCGGCCTGGAGCCCGGGAGGGACAGGCAGAGGTAGGCGCCCTAGGTAATCGCCTACCTCTGCCTACCCGTCGTCCCGGCCCTGAATGTATCTCCTCATATACCCTTAGGCCCTGAAGTTCAGCATGAAAGTTGTTGGATAGGCAATTATTCATATTATTGTCTTGGCTGGAATAGCCTTCACCTCCAATTCATAGAGTTCTTATTAAAAATACATATATCTCATTTTTACCATCCAAATATGTGTGTGGCTTTCACAATGCTGGGCTACACTATCACGTATCTGTGTTTCCGGCAATGCTTCCTTAACCGCATAAGTCCCAGGCCTGAAAAATAGTTAATGACCAGAAAATTTTTTTAGTTTTTGCCTCCTTGCGTTTCAACAGTTGTAACTTTTTTTATTTTTTCAATGACGCAGTTGTATGAGGCCTCGTTTTATGGGTGAATAGTTTAAGTTTTGGGTTTTTTTACATTTTTTTTTACACCGTTCACATTTCACACTTAATAACTTGTTAGATTAATTCTACAGGTTATTACGGTCGTGTGGATACCTAATATGTTTAGGTTTTTTTGTTGTGTAATGTATGCACAATTATTTTTATTAAATATTTATTTTTTAATTCTTTTTTATGTTTTTTACTTTTTTTTAAATCCCATGAAGGGAGAACTGTTGCTTTTTTTTTTTTTTACACTTAGTAATGTATTAGCATATTCATATATGTTAATACATTATAATCTGTGTCAGTCTGAAACAGGCAGTGATCAGGACAGCACACTGGCTGCCATGATCACTGGCTTGTTACACAGACAGCCTTGGGGCCACTCTATGTCCCCAGGGCTGACTGTGCAGCCATTCCCCTGGCTCTGTTGGGTCACCGGGTGTTCCGATCACCCGACAGAGCAGGGAAACCCTTTGACTGCGCTGCGGTGAAGATCCGCGGCAATTGAAGGGTTAAAGCATTGGGGATTACTAGGTACTAGGTGTGTCTATGGCTGCAGGAAGCAGCCACAGTGTGAGCTTTGACACTAATGTGCACAAGGCAGGTGGGCACAGCATGCTGCCCTCTGTAGCAATTATCAAAAGCGTTGCACTTTGGATTTAGGCTGATGTCAAATTTAATCCAAATCCAGGTAACTCAATTCGGGTCTCCAAAATTTAATTATGGCAAAAAATCACCAAAAATCAATTGATCAATCGTAACCCTGATTTGGGTTTAGAGTTTAGGCTTTAGGTGCTGACTTACCTTTACACATTGCTCTAGCTTTGGTGGGACTCCTAGCACCTCTTGTTAACAAAGCCTGAAGTGACTTCAAATTCGAAGAACTGCACAGTAGATCAAGGTCTATTCACCAATAGCCTCTTAGATTTCTGTGAACAAAGGACAGCGCTGGACTTCTCGTATTAGCAAGATGCATAAAAGACCATTTATTAAAACATAATAAATGGTCCTTTATGCATCTTGCTAATACGAGAAGTCCAGCGCTGCCCTTCGTTCGCAGAAATCTAAGAGGCTATTGGTGAATAGACCTTGATCTACTGTGCAATTCATTGGCTATCTCCCAGCTGGGAGAAAGCATCTACGGAACCCAGTGCAGCGGACTTCACACGCACAACATCTAGTTCTCTATTGATTGAAGCCCTAGGGAGTGTTGTGCCTCAGCTAGCACAACCCCCAAAGCTTAGTGTATTGTATACTAATAATTTTATTCTGGGAAATATTTTATTGCGCTAGTGTGTGCTGTCTTGTATCTCCCCTCCACTATCCTTTTATTATCAGACTGAAAGAGACACAGCATCGGGAGTCCTGACAGACTTGGAGTACCACAAAACAGTAAGTTAATCCTTAAAAAATAATCAAAAACCCTATCACTCAGGGTGAGGGTCAGAGAAAAATTTCACCTTTGGGATGCCAGTAACTGAATTGATTTTTTTTTCACAAATTTGGTCGAAGGCGTGCCAAAGCGACCAGGTACAGATTCACTGAACACTAATCAGCTACTCAGTCTAAATGTACAAAAATATTTAAAAGAATATGTTTTTTTTCACTGTCCCTCCAAAGATACCATATTCAGATTCAACTTATCACTTATCTCATCCCTGAAGGTCACTACTGAATATGTTCTTTGTGAGAGTACAGAATGATCATAGCACCTTAGCTTTGAATTACATTCTCTCATACTATCTGTGTGCTACAGGAGAAAAAAAAAATATCATGGGGATTTTTAAAGCTCCAGAACCCTTTCTATTAATGAAGTGGCTGTTTGAAAGCTCTGCTTCATTAAGGGAAAATGTGCACACAACACCCTGTGCTTTTTTAAGTGTGGTCCTCTACTGATTTTTCTAATAAACCTTTATTTTTTCTGGGAACAAACATATGAAGAACAGAAATACATTACGTCTTGGCCCCAGTACTAAGTACAACAAAGTATATCCATTTTGCCTCCTGTGTCCTTTAATCAAGTTTCCATCGTAACAAGTGTCACTTATAATTGGACTAAAGGATACCAAGACTGCTTCAATGAGAACCCCATTTAATAAATTTTGGACTTTTAGATCTACCCTGTTTCTACATTATTTTTGCATCAATGCTTGTATGTTTCTACATTATTTTTGCATCAAAGTTTGTATATGTATTTATCAAGTGCACGAACCAGTCTACATATTCCAGTTAGTTTTATATTAAGCAATGTCAGACTTTAGCTACTTTTGTTTATGGGTAAAAGGGACCAATTTATCAGAGATGCAAAAACCGATAATTTTTGGTTTTCATATTAAGGGTGTCAGTATTTCTGAAACTGAGCAGTATGTGAACTGTTCTTGTGCTGCTGTGGTGAAAGTGTATCGTGAGTGGACAAATGGCATAATTGTGAATAACCGACATGTAAACTGTGGACCACAACTTGCCATTGATGTAAGAGATGAATTTTGACTACAAAGGTGCTCGAGAGTGGATTGACACATTACAGTGGAGCAGCTGTCTTGAAAATGAATCAAGAACTACCAGATGTGTCTGAAACTCATCAAACCCTACTGTGCATGGGGCTCCAAAGCACTTCTGCTAACAAATATGAAGCAGGAGAAAAGGCTTCAACTTTCAAGGCAGTATTAGAATTGGACCTCACTGATTGGCGAAGAGTTATCTTTTCTGGTGAGTCACGTATTCTGCTTTATTGAATGGATAAGCGTCTTGTGTAAGATGAGAAGCAACAGGGAACAAACACCCTGTTTTTGTGGCATTCTCGCTCATCCATGTAGAAGACATTCTCAACTGATTTGGGTATGAATCCATTCCTGCAAGTCACCTACACCCATTCATGCTGATTGTCCTTCCTGGGGCAGATGGGATCTTCCAACAAGACAATGTGACATGTCAGAAGGCTAGACATAACCGACACTAGTAAGAAGAGCATGCCCAAGACTTTCAAGAACTAACCTGGCTCCCTTGGATATGTTCACACGGCATTCCGGATCCAATTTTGGGTCTGTTTTGGATCCAAAAATCGCATCCAAAACCGCTGCGTCAATCGGACCCAAACCGCATCCAACACGCAGGTGCATGTTTGGATGCGTTTTGGCTGCAGCAGACATACACCCTATAGTTTTAAATAGGGCATCTGCTGCATCTTTTGGTTCAAGAATTGACATCAATTCTTTGAACGGATCCGAAAGACACATCAGAGAGACGCAAGTAAATACACATCGGCGATCACTCATCTGAACGCCGATGCATGTTTTATATTGAAGGCAATGTAAATCACACGGCACAATGTTAAATACGTGTCTGGGTCTGTTTAGGGTCTGAAACACGAATTCAAACACGCATCTAGAAATGGATCCAACACGTCATATGAACATACCCTTGGACCCAACTGATTATCTACGTGACCACCTCAAGCATTGTGTTCACTCTATGCATCCTCACCAATGTACGCTTCAGTATCTCTGGGATACACTACAGTCAGCATGTACAGTCAGCTGGGAGTGACCTTACCCAGTGACTTCCAGCACATCTAGCTGCTGTCCATGCTGCACGCAGTAGTTACTCTGGATTGTGGCTGGTGGTCATCATAATGCTGCTCGCCTGTGTAGTTGCTCAATAAAGGTTGGGCTTACATAAATTAATTAATAGCACCTGCAGGGGTGTAACTTTTAGCAATTGTTTTCTATGTATAAGATGTAAGCTTATGGACTATGGTGTTTATTTTAATAATAGCCCTGGTGGCACTAGTTATAATCTCAAATTGTGTTTACATCATAAATAAATTTGGCATAGCAACAATAACAGTTTTTCTTGGCATAAATATATAACTCATTGCATTATATTTTATGAGGCTGGAACAATGTCTTGTTGACGTAGTCCTTACATAACTATAGAGCTCTTTCTGCTCACAATTTTTTTCAGCATCTTTTCAAGTCCATGCTGCTATTTATTTGAACACCCCCTTTCAATAAATGAGTCAGTTATACCTAATTAACAGCGTGCATGTCATGACTGTTGATTCTGTTGGTGCCCATTATTCAGCTTAACCTTCTCATGACTTTGCATGTTGTATTATGTTTTCAGACAAAAACAGTAATGAAACATGTTACTGATGTCAGACTGCTATTATTTTGCACATAACTGTAGGTATGGCACATTTTTATGTTCTATACATCTATCCTACTGTAGTCACCCTGCAAGTTGTCTCTCATGATACTTCAAAATACACTTCAATTTGCAAATGTGATGTCCAAGTCCTTCTAAAGTAGCTCAAAGAAAGCTGAACACTTGAAACAAAGTAGCTGGCTGTGGAAATTCAGTGTAACAAAAGAGCAATGCATCAAACTGACACCTTTTAAAATTGGGAGAAGTCCAGCACTGATATTAGTTCTGAACTCACAGACACTACTGAACCTTTCCACAGTGCATAATATTTGTTAGAATTAGTCTTCATTGGCAAATTACCGAAATCCACTCCTTCAAATTAAAAACAAATTCAAAAGACTCACCTACGCATGAAAACAACTGAGATGTTTAACAATGGCCATTGCTGCCCAATGCTATATAAAATTCCTATACTGGGTAATGTATGAACTATACAGAAGGATAAATCAAGCATTGATCTAATCAACCTCTATTGCTGTAGTAAAAGGTCATATTAACAATCTACAAAATGCTGGGCACAGTTAGCCCAGGGTATAGGAAATTTTGAGAATATTTTATCAGCAATTTTTATTATATTTCTCTAGTAAATTGCTCCCCAGATATCTTGTTAAACCAGTAAACCTGTCAGTGACTGACAGTTTAAACATGCCTGCCACACTATATATTTCCTGTTTAGTCCAATTTCACCAATAGAATGATAAATCAGTAGCCCTAATCTTAGAGTCATTAGTTCCTTTTACCCGAGACTTTGGTAACTAACTCAGTAAATGATTTCTGTCTCTAAAAATCAGATAGACTATTTTATTATTATTTAGATGCAGACTCAATTGATCTCTGTGTCTAATCAATGAGTTTTGTTGTGTAAAAGGGATCAAATGGATGGTGATAATGTGATGAATAGTGTTAAGCGATTATTATTGACAAAGTAGAAATCGGCACGGTATTTACGTTGATCGGATTTTTTAGATCACGCGATAATTTTGGGTTAAAATCTTTTTTGTTTTTCTATTTTTTTTTCGCGCCATTTTGGGCGTTCCTTCTTTTTGGGCGGCCCGAAAATCAGCTTCGAAAGAGCAGGGTGAGATGTGTGTGGCGTCATGACTGGGTGTGTAGGGTTTTGCTTGGCGGGAAAAATCCATGACCTCTTTTTAAAAAAATAAAAAAGCCCTTCTGTTCGCTGTGTGTTCAGTATCTAAAGGGTGGGACGTGCGCTCTCCCTCTGTGAAAAAAGCTCAGCAAAAAATTTTCTATTTGTTACAGGGGGGACACTCACTTTTAGCTGTGATCCTTAAACTTAGTTAGATCAAAATTTGAAAATTTTAGGTAGTTGGGCAAGAATTTTAAAGGAGATTACCCTGAAAAGTCAGGGGGGGGGAAACAAAGGGGGGGGGGCCGGGGCGAACACAGAAAAGCTTTTTAAAGAATACGGGGATATTGGCACCCAGATAGTGTGCATTGCATTCAATAGCTTTTTTATTAACCGTTTTATTTGAAATATTATTGGGATATTGGGCAGCCTACTTTATGGGATCGATCTTTTTGTAATGCAGGTCTATTTTTTTGGGTGCAAAACTCCACTTTTATTATCGTATACATTTCAATGGGTTTTTTTTCATTTTGCCAGCCATCTTTGTTGAAAGGCCCCCCGCATTTAAATTTTTGAACCAGCAATTTTCTAGTCACCCAGGTAGTTGGGTGCCAAAAATCCTTTTATTTCCTATACATTTCAGATACGTTTTTTTTCCTTTTGCCCAGTCCAGTTTTGTTGTAAGGACCTTGCTTTTAAATTTGAATCCAGCAATTTTGTATCACCAAGGGAATTATAGCTGCCAAAAATACCTTTTTATTATCTGTATACATTTCAGTGCTGTTTTTTTCACTTTGGCGCAGGCCGTTTTTTGATAGGCCACCTTGCAGTTAAATTTAAATCCAGAATTTTTTTGTGCCACAGGTGAATTGTAGGTCCAAAATACCTTTTATTTCCGTTAATTTCGATAGTGTTTTTTCACTTTTGCCCATCCGCTTTTTTGATAGAGGTACCTTGAAATTAAATTAAACCCAGAAAATTTTGTAGTAACAGTTATAGGGCCAAAAATACCTTTTTTATCGTATACATTCAGATACGTGTTTTTTTCCACTTTGGCGCAGGCCCTTTGTTGATGAGCCACCTTGCAGTTAAATTTGAACCCAGAAATTTTTGTGTTACCACAGGTAATTTGTAGGTCCCCAAAAAATACCTTTATTATGTTACATTTCAGATACTGTTTTTTCCTTTTTTGCCCGTCAGCTTTGTTGATAGAGGTACCTTGCAGTTAAAATTTAAATCCAGCAATTTTGTATCACCACAGGTGTTTTTGTTTGGTGCCAAAAATACCTTTTATTTCCGTATACATTTAGATGCGTGTTTTTTTTCACTTTGGCGCGGCCATTTTTTGTTGATAGAGCCCCTTGCAGTTAAAATTTAAATCCGAATTTTGTAGTAACCACGGTGTATTGGGGGTGCCAAAAATCCTTTTTTACCCTTTTAACATTTGATACGTGTTTTTTTCATTTTTGCCCAGCCCAGCTTTGTTTAAGGGGTCCTTGCTTTAAATTTTAAAAATCCAAAATTTTGTAGTCCCACAGGTGAATTTGGGTGCCAAAAAAATACCTTTTATTATCCGTATACATTCAGATACTGTTTTTTTCATTTTTGGCAAGGCCCGTTTTTGTTGTTAGACCCCTTGCATTTAAAAATTTTGAATCCAGCAATTTTGAGTCACCCAGGGAATTGTAGGTCCCAAAAAAAAAATACCTTTTATTATACGTATACATTTCAGATACTTTTTTTCACTTTTGCCCAGTCCAGTTTTTTGATGAGCCACCTTGCTTTTTAAATTTGAATCCAGCAATTTGTAGTTCCCGGTTTGATGGGTGCAAAAATCCCCTTTTTTTATCCGTATACTTTTTCAGATACGTTTTTTTTTCCTTTCCCGCGGGCCAGCTTTGTGATAACCCCCTTGCAGTTAAATTTGAATCCGAAATTTTGTGTCCCCACATGTGTTTTGATAGGTGAAAAAAATACCTTTTATTATCGTATACATTTCGATACGTGTTTTTTCCTTTGGAAAGGGCCCAGCTTTGTTGAAAAGCCACCTTGCATTAAATTTGAACCCCGAAATTTTGAGCACCACAGATGTATTGATAGGTGCCAAAAAATACCTTTTATTATCCGTAACTTTTCAGATCGTGTTTTTTCCCTTTTGGGCCCATCCACTTGTTGATAGAGCCCCCTTGCATTTAAAATTTCAATACAGAAATTTTTTTTTGATTGGGGATTTGAAATAGCTGTGATTTGCCGTCTTTTAAAAAGAGACGTTCCAAAACTCTTCAACCCTTTTAAATTTTTTCTTTCTGAAAATGGAGCGAAATGCAGGTGGTAAGCGAGCAAAGAGGGGGGTAGGAATGGAGGTAGAGGTACGAGAGAAGGTGCTCCTTCCGTTGCTGGGGACAACACGCAAGCCGCGGGGTTGTCGGTTTTCAGGCCGTCAGGGCCCATCCGGGGTCGGGGGCCCGTGAATTCAGAAACAACAGTCGCCTTTTTTTTCTTTATGTTAATCAACGCATCCACAGTCTTACCTCCTCGCCTCCTTTCCCGGCCACAAATGTCGTCTCAGCATCTCAATCTGTCCAAATGAACAGCCCAAATGTCAATTGGGAAACCCCCCACTGTGGATAATCCATTTTTTTAAGACCTCTTTGTGACAAAATGCGGTTGGGGTCAGAAGGCATGTTAAAAAAATCAAAACCCCAAAAAGGATGATTTTCTCGCTTAACCAGTTACGATGCCACAGAGGGGGAAAGGAAACCGGGGGAAACGGCAAAAATCCCGGGCGGTCGGCAAGCCTTGCGTCCCTCTTGCTTTTAGCCCGCAGTCCTGGAGCAGAAAGTCAGGGCGTAAGTCACCTGTGTTGATGATGATGACACATTGCGGATCCAAAGTGGGGCTTTCAGCAGAAAATTTGTTTTGGAGCCTTTTTTCATGGACGAGGGGGAAGGATGGGGTGTGTCAGTACGGGTCCGCCTTAAAAAGGGGGAGAGCGGTCCCCGAAGTCCCCCTGATATGATTCCGCCAGAAAGGTCAGCGGAAAACCCCCATCCCCGCTTATCGCCGTCAAAAAGGGCCCGGACCTCTCAAGCCTGGGGTTCTTTTGAGCAAGCCTCGATTCACCCCGCGATTCATTTGCTGCTTTTTCCGTAAAGCAAAAAGTAGGGCAAGAATCTTTTGGGGTTTTTTCCACCCCCAACATGTCTAGCACATCAGCTTTTCTTAGTTGAAATGGGGGCAAAACTTGGCCAAAAAAAAGACCAGACCGAAAGCCGGGCTTCCAACCCCTGTCCACCCCCGTCTCCCCCTCCTCCTCGTCCCCCCACCCGTGTTCTAGCGCCCCTGTCTCTCAGAGTCATGCAGGGGTCAGCCTCCCCTTCAGCCTCCCCCATCGCCCGGGGGTCCACAGCACCCCGAGACCCCTCCTACCCCCCTTTTCTTCCCCCCGTTTGACGACCTGCACGCCGACAGCGGCCCGTCTGCGCCGCCTTTTCTTTCAGGTTTGGGGGCAGAAGAAACACTTTAACCCAAACCATCCAAAGCCAAAAACCCGAATGTCGGCATTGCCAGGCTTTTTTGGGCCCTTTGGGAAAGTTCCTTTTTATTGGTGGACACAGAGGGGTTCCCCCACGTCTGGGCCCCTTTCCTGCCCCCCAAAACCCGATCTGAGCAGGCATTTCTTTCCAGAAAAAAGGGCCCCTCCCGCCCGGCAACCACGTGTCATCTAAAAATTTCAAACCGTTGCTGATCTGTGTCCGAAAAGCCATCTGACCACCGACCTGGACTGTAAAACCGGCCGGCCTAACTCTGTGACAGCTCACTGGGTGATGCCTCGAGGAAGGCTGGCTGAGTTTTGCACTTCCCGGGGTTCGCACCCTGCTTCGTCCCCTTGGCTGGGTTTCAGCGTCAGCTCAGCCCCCCGTAACCCTCTCTTTTGCGTGGCAAAACGTGGAATTCCACCCTCCACATGCTCCACGATTGTGGGGGGGCAGCGCAATGCCATTACCCAGTATAAAAGTGACACAGGGCCTAAACAAGCAGCGGTGCAAAAACCTCGGGGGTTGAGCCCCCCCCCCCCCAAAGGGGGGAGGCAGGTGAAAGAGCTTTTGCACCACCTTGCCATTTTTTGAAGAAACCAAAATGGTCAGTGCTTACAATCCCCTTTGGTCAGAAATGAGAAATTGTGGTGTTTCTTAGTTCTTGAACATGGGTTGGACACTCTGAAACAACGGGTCCTCCCAAGCACGGAGGGGGGAAAAGGGAAACACAGTTTGGCGGGCCACGGAGCCTTTCCCCTCCTTCGAATCCCCCCAAGGGGCCAACGGGTTTCTAAATTTTTAAATGGGCCCTTTCATTGGGCTTTTTTTTCGGGGCCCGGGGGCTAGGAAAGGGAGGGGGCCATCACTTCGGGGGGTTGAAGCTTGCCGGGGGAAAGCGGGGGGAGGAAGGAGGAGGTTTTCCTAAAACCCCGGGACGTTACCGACGCCCCTCCCTTTGGGAAAAAGGGGTTTGGCGCGAATTTTAGGCGGAGGAGGAAGATGAGGAAGATAAATTTTTGCTAGTGCCCCCCCAAACCCAGGGGCCCTTGGGGAAATAAAGGGCTCCATACCCTCACATGAGTGTTTGGGATGCTCCTTTTCCCCTCCAACGACCCTCGCTTTTGGGCCCATCAAAATGAAAAAACATTTAACTGGGGGGCCACCCCCCCTGCTCCCAGGTACAAAAAAAAAACTCAGCCAACCCTTTTTCCACCCCCCAAAAATAAAGAGAAAAAAGCGGGAAATGGAGACCTTGTTTAATTTATAAAACGGAGACTTGTTGGTTGCTTCCGTTCCCCAAATGCCGGGTTTGGAAAAAAAATCACGAGTGACGCAGTTAAGTGCCAAGTAGCCGTTTAGCAGCAGAGCAGGCAAGGTGGAAAAACCCAAATGGGTGACCTCTGCCATCTTTTTTTACCCCCTCACCAACGCATGCAATGCGGGGCACCCCATCCAACACACAGAACCCTTAAGATAAAGGGGTGCATCCCTATCTGCGCCCTCAACACCGATGTTTTTGAAATTTTTTTCCGGGACCCAATAGATTTTGGGGTTTTCCCCCTAAGGGGGACAAGGGGGCTGAGCCGCTCGCCACGCCAAAAGAGGTTTTTGTCCTGCCCACCCAGCCACGTTTTCTGAGGGGCCCTTTCAGCACAGTGGGGGAGTCATTAAAAGACAAAACGAAACCCCCGGCTTTTCCAAACCAAAAAATTGTGGATCGTTTGATTTTATAAAGATGAATCAGGCATGGATTCTCTGATTGTTGTTTTTGGCCCAATTGCCAGGTAAACCATTTTTTGGGGGCCCTATTTACATTCCTCTAAAAACAGAAATGGCCCCCCTCTTGAAAATTTTTTTTTAAAAAATGTTTCTTTTTCTTATTTCAATTTTTTTTTTCCCCGGGTTTTTCCCAACATTTTTCTTTTTGCGGGTTTTGCTGTGGGGAGCGGTAAAAGACAGAAAAGGGTTTTTAATGAAAAACCCACCGTATTCCATTTACTCATTTTATTTTTAAAGAAGTTTTCGTTTGGCCCAATGGTTTTGGGGGCCCATTTTTCCTGGGGAATACAGCTATAATTAGGGTCCTTTGGGGAACAAAATTTGTGGCTTTAATGGCATTTCTCCATCACAATTTTTAATAGGGGCTGAGAAGTCATTTTTTTTAATTTTTTGGGGTCTTGTTGCTGTAGATACAGTATAATTAGGGGCCCTTTTTGGAACAGAAATGTGGCTTTTTAAGTGGCATTTCTCCATAAAAAAAATTTTTTTAAAATTGTCCCTGAGAAGTCTTTTTTTAAAATTTTTTGGGGGGTAAATTTTTGCTGTGGATACAGCTTTAATTAGGGTTTCCGTTGGAACAGAAATGTGGCTTCTAAGTGGCATTTCTCCATCCCCTTTTTTTAATAGGCGGGAGAAGTAAATTTTTAAAAAATTTTTTTGGGGTCTAGCCTTGCTGTGAAAAATACAGCTAAAAATCATGGTCCTTTGGAACGGGGAAATGGCCTTCAAATGTGGCTTTTTTTCCCTCAAAATTTTTTAAAACAGGGGTCTGAAAAATCATTTTTATAATTTTTAGGGGTCATGCTGCTTTGAAATGCAGAAACCCCACTAGGGGCCTATTCAAAAAATTTGTTTTTTTAAAACAAACATTTTTTTTCTTACCAATTGTCAAAAGTGGCTAAAGGGTCTTTTTTTGATTTTTTTGGGGGCATTTTGGTGACTCAGCTTAAACTACGGGCCCCTATTAAAAAAAAGTTGTTTCAAAACGACATTTGTTTTTCAAAAAATTTCCCCAAAGGGGCTCAAAGGGTCTGCTTTGAATTTTTGGGGGCTTTTTGCTGGGGACTTGCAGCTATACTAAAGGCCCCTTTTTTAAAAAAAAAATGTTGTTTTAATTAAACAGACTTTTGTTTTCCCCTTTTTGGTAAAAAGGGGCTCGGGGGTCATGTTTTTGAATTTTTTGGGGCTTTTTTGCTGTGACATGCACTAAAATTACGGGGCCCCTTTTAAAAAAAAATTTTGTTTCAAAAACAGACATTTTTTTCTTCAAAATTTAAAGAGGGGCCCTAAAGGGTGATGGTGCTGCCCAAAAAACAGGAATAGGTAGGACACGTTAATGGAAAACATATTGAAAAATGACTTGTTTTTTTTGAAAAGATCTTTAACATAGCAAAGCAATCCCTGTTTTGAGACCCCCCCATTTAATACAATTAAAAAAGAGGAAAAAAAGGGACATGGTGGGATTCCATCCTTTTTTTAAAAATGTTTTTCTAGAATTAAACTACTAAAAAAATTGCATGTACAAAATAGTGGTAAAAAAATTTTCCCCGGAATTGTACAATGGGAGGTACAGGAAACCTTTTTCGATGTAGGTTTTTTCGGGACTGGGGGTATGGAGCACGGACAGAAGCAAAAAAAAAAGGGGACAATTTTTCCCCCAGCACGTTGAGTTAAAAAACAGGGAAAAAAAATGGGCCAAAAAAAAAGGGCACCCGGGGGAAAAAGGGGGGGTTTTAACCCCCATATTTTCCCAAATGAAACTCAAATTTGGGCCCCACTCAAAACCGGGGGGGGAAGCGCTACCCCGGGGGGTTAAAATGTGTACTGAGGAAAGGTGGGGGGTCACTCACACTTCCCACTCTGCTTCAGCAAAAAGGGTGTTTTTTCCTTTGGGGTGCGTCATTAAAGGGGTTTTTTAAAGGGGGTAAATAGAAGGGCCCCCAGCCTGGGTCTCACCGCAACCCCCTGGGAACCCGGCCCTTTGGGAAACTGAACCCGGTTTTTAATTTGAGAACAAAAACCTAAACCCTGGGTCTCCCCCCGCACCACTGTAAGTTTGGGGCCCCGGGGCTGGACCTCCGTGTTTTTTAAAAGATGGCTATGGCAAACAAATGGGTCTCAACCGTTTGGGGCAATCAGGGGAGCTTTTAAATTTCTCTAAAAAATTGATTTTTAAAAAAGGGGATTTCTGTTTAGGTTAAGGAGTGTCAAAAAGGTCCCCAGGGTGGACCCAAATTGCACAATTTGGGCTTAAAAATTTTTTTGGGGCCCGGGGGGTCACTAGGGGGGCGCATCATTTTATCTCCGGGGAGTCTGTCCCTTAAACAAAAGGAAAAAGGATTTGGGGGGAAAAAATGAAACCAATTTAATTGATTGGCTGAATCATCTCGAATCCGGAGGGGAAAAGTCTTTTCAACTAAGAATTTTTTTTGAGGGAATTTATTAGGACATTTTTTTTACTTATGGGGGTCGTCGGGGCGAATTAAACCCCATTACACATGTAAAAAATACTTTAAAAAATGCAGGGAGGGGTGTATGTTGTATTTTAAACAAAACCCGAAAAAAAAAAGCAAAATGATTTAAAAAAAAAAACTTAAAATTTTAAAAATTCCCTAAATAAAATTTTTGGGGAAAAAAAATGGGCAGTTACCAAAAAATAACTAAATTTACGTTTTTTTTGTACAAAATAGCAAAATTTCCACTTTGGGGATCTTTTGGGGCAAACAGGTTTTTGGGGGCCTGCTGTGGTTTCAGGACAGGGTTTTAGTCAAAGTCAGTGGAAACTAAAATGGTGGTTTTTAAAAGACTCCTTTTTCCGGGACTTTTTAATTTTTGTGGGTTTAGAAAAAGGTTTAATGTCTACTTGGTACAGAAAAAAGGTTTTAGTCAAATGTCCAGGTTTAACTAAAAAAGGTGGTTTTAAAGACTCCTTTTTTTTGCACTTTTTTAAAAACTGGGGGGCATGCAGGGTTTGGGGCTCATGCTGTGGGCCCCGGACGGGGAAATTTTCTATGCCAGTGAAACTAAAATGGTGGGGTTTAAAGACTCATTTTTTTGGGACTTTTTTAAACTGTGGGTAAACAGGTTTAATTGGGCCTTTCTGTGGAAAAAAACCCGGGGATAGTCAGTGTCCAGTTCAACTAAAAAGGGGGTTTAAAAGGGCTCCTTTTTTCCCGGGACTTTTTTAAAACCGGGGGGCATGCCAGCTTTGGGGGTCATGCTGTGGCCCCGGACAGGGATAGTCAAATTTCCCGGAAACTAAAAAAGGGGGTTCAAAACTCCTTTTTTGCGGCCCCTTTTTAAATCTGGGGCCCCCAAAGCAGGTTTGGGCTCCTGCTGTGGGCCCCGGGCAGGGTTTTTTTCAATGGTTTTCCGGGTTTAACTAAAATGGTGGTTCAAAGACTTTCCTTTTTTTCCCGCACTTTTTTTAAACTGGGGGTCAGACAGGGGTTTTAAAAGTCAAACTGTGGTACAAAAACAGGGGTATCAATGTCCAGTTTTAACAAAATGGTGGTTGAAAGAAACTCCCTTTCCCCCCACTTTTAAACTGTGGGGCCGAAAGGTTTTAATGGGCATTCTGCGGTACAGGACAGAAAATTTTGTTAATGTCCCGTGAAAAAAAATTTTGGGGGTTCAAAGACTCCTTTTTCCCCGGGACTTTTTTTAAATTTTGGGGGGCAGACAGGTTTTAAAGGGCTTTCGCGGTCCGGACAGGTTTTTAGTTTAATGTCCAGTGAAACTTTTTAAAGGGGGGGGGGGGGGGGGTTCAAAAAAACTCCTTTTCCCAGCACTTTTTTTAAACTGTGGGTCAGACAGGTTTAATGGTTCCCTATGGGTCCCGGGCAGGTTTTTGGGCAATGCCAGTGAAACCCAAATTTGGTGGTTTTAAAAACTCCTTTTCCCCCGACTTTTTTTTCTGTGGGCGACGGTTTAAATGGTCATACTGCGGTTAAAAAAGGACAGATATAGTTAAGGTTTCCCCCTTCAACTAAATGGTGGTTCAAAGGGGTCCTTTTCCCGGCACTTTTTAATTTTTGGGGGTTTAAACAGGGTTTTTTTGGTTCCCTACTGCGGTCCAGGACAGGTTTTAAATCAATTCCAGTTAACTACAATGGTGGTTGAAAGATCCTTTTTCCCCCACTTTTTTAAACTGTGGGTCGACAGTTTAATGGTCATTTGCGGGGAAAAGGGCAGATATAGTTAATGTCCAGTGGGAAAATTAAAAAGGTGGTTGAAAGACCTTCCCTTTTTTTGGACTTTTTTTTTACTGGGGGGCCCAGGGGGGGGTTTGGGGGGTTTAAAGCTGCGTTCCAGGACGGGGAAATTTAATGTCCCCGTTTAAGTAAAATTTATGGTTTTAATCATACTACCTTTTGGTTAAATTTTTTAAAAATTTTGGGGCATGCAGGGTTTTTGGGTCCAAAAGCTGTGGTTGCAAAAACAGGGATATGAATGGGCTGTGAGTTTTTTTCTGTGGCTTTTTTAAAACCCAAAGGGGTTTTTCCTTTAAAGTTTAGCACATATTCATTTTTCTGTTTTGGTGTTAAAATTTTCCCACTTCTCCCCCCCCTGTTTGGTGTAAGAATGAAGGTGTTGTTCCTCTCCCATAGACTTTTAATTTGGGCTCGGCGATAATTTTTTTATCCCACTAATCGGATTTTCTTATTGATAATTTGGCCCCAAAATGTCTATTGACCCGATGACGAAGTCAAAGTAAACGCTCATAAATATGAAAGAATACAAAGTTTTGGGGACCAATTCTATGGGCCTTTTTGTTTGGGAGTAGGTGAGTGTCCCCCGCAGAACATGGGCAGATTGTGACCAATGTTTGGAAATGCCCACTGGGGGAACGAAGGGTCCTTTGGGGGGGCCCCGGGGTCCCTCACCATCCAGAGGGGTGCTGCAAGAGGAAATTTCCCCCGAGGATGTGAGGGAAAAATTTCAAAAGCCATGGTTTCCGGGGGCCCCCCGGGATATTAATGGAATTTTTAGTGGGGCCCCGAAAATTGCGGCCCCGTGGGCCCTTTAAGCCTATGGGCCCACCAGTAGTAAGCGGCGCCCGACACCGCCCGATGTAAACGATTGCTTTTGCCTGTGCTTTCGGGTTCTAGGGCCCAAAAACCCCAGACTTTTGACCCCAGGGATGCTTTGAAGTAAACATTTTCGCATAGGGGGTGTGTACAAACGTTCCCCCCCTCCAGATTTTAGGCTCCTAGCATTTAAGTGCTAGCAGGGGGGAAAAAGGGTGTTGAGTACCTTTTACCTTTATTCTTAAAGATCATGGAACTGTATATACCTACTGGAATATGTTTATCTACAGGGGGAGATATATACCTACAAAGGTCTGTATAGACCTACAGGGGACATATAAAGTACTCACAAAACGTTAGGGATACTTGGCACTTGGGTGAAATTTATGAACAACGTAAATATTTCACACTCCAGTTATATATTTTCCTGAAAGTAGGTCATTTAAGTTGTAGCAGATAATGTGGATTTTCTCATCTCAAATAATTTAATGAAATAGAAGCCAAAAACAGTGGAGGGTATAGACCATAAAAAAATGTCAATGTCTCCATAACGTGTCATGTGACCTTGAGTATCAATTACAGCTTGACGATGTCTCATGCTCTGCAAAAGTTAAGTTATTGACTTCTGAGGCATGGCATCACATTCTTCTTGAAGGGCTCCCCTTAGGTCATTGATGTTCAGGGGTACAGAGTTACGAGCATCAACACGGTGACTCAGTTGATCCCACAGGTTTTCTAGATGGTACAGTTTTGGAGAAAGTGCAGGTCACTCCATATGAGGTACCCCAGTCTCCAACAGCAGTTCACTCATGATGCAAACTCGATGAACTGGAGCATTGTCATCCATGAAATGAAATTAGCCCTATGTTGTTCATGCAGAGGCACAATGACTGGATTAATGATGTTATTCAAGTAGTAAAGGATTGTCACTGTACTATTCACAAAGTGTAGGACAGTTCTATATTGACTAGACACACCTGTAACACCACCACCACCAAAGACTTGTCTGGTGACAGCAGTGTCTGATGCAAAGTGCTCTCCCTGACATCTCCAGCATCATTGGTGGCCATCATTTCTGCTTATATTGAATAGACTTTCATCAATGAACAGCATCAATGCAAGACAATGACGCCTGTGCCTGCTGGTGTGGTCAGATACCCTTTCTGGTCATCTACCATGCAGACCATGCTGATGTAAATAGTTACGAATGGTCTGACGGGACATTGGGTTGCCTATCATCTCCCTTAAATGTGCCCGTAGTTGTGTGGCATTCATCAGCTGGTCCTGCAGGACATTGTTTAAAATGAAGCATACATCAGTGATCCAGCCAAAGGGCATGCACTTCTTTGCCTGTCTGTGACTTCCAGTCTCTCTTTATCTCTGTTGCAACCTGCTGATGAAACTCTGTGACACTCTAAGCTCAGTGGTCACTTCTTTCTGAGCATCCTGCTTGATCAATTATAAGGTATTGTCTTGGTCTCATGATGACAATATGATGAGGAAAACTGTATAAATCCCAATTCAAATGAATCCCCTAAAATTAATGCTTGATTCAGGGAACAAACACGAGCAGTGAATATTGCAATAAAACTCCTTGTTAGAGAAGTCATTTGTGCAGTACGAAACATTGAAAGTTGGTATGTGCATTCTAATTTAAGAGATGGTCTCATTTAGTTCATTTTAAAGAAATTTCAAAATATTTTCTGTTTGTCCTGAAATTTCAACCAAATGTCAAAAATGCCTAATTTTTGAGTAGTGTAAGTATTTACAGGGGCATCTATACCTACAAGGGACTGAAATAAAACCCCCCTGTATATACTTAGTTGTTATTTTAAGGCCCCCAATTTACATTTAACCCACTGCCTATTACTTTACAGTAAAATTTAAAATCCAAGGCCCCTTAAAACTTTAAAAAAAACTTTTAAAAAAACTTAGGGGGTCTAAATTTTTCGTTTGTTAAAATATAAGGGGTGTTTTAAACAGGTTTATATACTACAGGGCTTTTAAAAATAAGGGGTATTTTTCTACAGGGGGCCCATTGTAAAGGGGGTTATACCTTTATGGGGCAATAAAATGAAAACTTTGTACAAAAATAGGAGCCCATAGCAATTTGGGAACTTTTACTGTTTGGGGCACAAGGGTGTCATTATGATTGTTGGGGGCGATATAGATAGGGAGTTTGTACAGAGGTGTAAAATGTTGGGAAGTGTTTGGAAAAATGAATAGTCTGAGATGTTTGTGTCTTAAATTCTACAGGAATGAGTCATTATGGTCTGGACAGGATGGAGAAAAAGGGAGAGGGGAATAACTCATTGGAGAAGGGAACAACTCATCAGAGAAGACTTCTCCGGTGAGTCCCTGGATGTAACTTTACTGTACTCACTTATATGTGTGCAGAGCATCTGTGTACAACTGGTATCTTACACTATATGGGGACTGTAGGGAGTAATTTGGGAAGTGTAATTTGGTTTTTTATTTGTATTATAACATTATTAGTGATTATATGTGGTCATGTTGCGGCAGTATTATTCGGTACCTATGTAGTGGTAATATGTGGTAGTATTATGCATTCACTCAGTGGTGATGATATGTGGTGGAATTTTTAGTCACTATGTGGTAATGATACATGGCAGTATTACTCGGTCACTATGTGGTAGTGATATGTGGCGTTGTTATTCAGTCACTTTGTGGTTGTGATATGTGGTCATGGTGTGGTGGTCTTATTGGTATTGTTGGTAATATTGGCTTTGTGTACTTTGCGTTATAGCTTTTTTTATTTATATAAAATGTATAATTTCGAGAGGGGGACATATACAGTTGAAACCAGAAGTTTACATACACTTTTTAAAAAGACATATATGCATGTTTTTCTCACTATCTGACTAATTTCCTGTCAGATAGTGAGAAAAACATGCATATGTGTCTTTTTATATAGTGTATGTAAACTTCTGGTTTCAACTGTACCTCTAGATCTTTTATGTTTACAACCTGGTGTCCTTGCGCAATTACGTGAAGGAAACTCAGAATCCCCAGTGCCCCCTCTTGATTACAGGTTAGTGTGATTACGTCATCACACCAGTCTGTATAATTTGATGCGAGACAGGGTGGGGGCACCATACAGGTTGTGGAGGCATGGAGGCACAGTGAGCCCCTAGAATCAACTCCTCTGATGGGCCCTAGGCATAGGTGTAACTTTAGGGGGGGTACGGAGGGGACTGGTCCCCCCACTTTTTTCTGGGTGGGGGACTGGTCCCCCCACTTCTTAGCCACTTCAATAAAAAATAATCCATATGAAAGCATGAGAACACGATAAGTGGGGGAGGGCACAGCACAGAGGAGGAGGAAGTTAACCCTTTGCCACCTATATTTCTGTGCATCTTGGGGGGACAGAGTAGTTGGCAGCCTCAAGTGTCAATGCAGAGTGAGAGCAGCGCTGATTGGTAGAGTAGGAGTCAGCAGGGGTTGCTTCATCAATCAGAACGCTGCTCACAGTCCAGCACACTCTGTATCTGGGGCTGTATTTTTCCCTCCCATTGTATACCACTTCCCCTATGCTCAGCCCTCATCAGAGAAGAAGAGAAGCTCCTGCTGAATGCCAACTGAACGAGGCTACAGGAGACAGGTAAGGAGGGGACAAGGGTGCTAGGCGTTGTGTGTGCATGTGAGTAGGGTATGTACTGTATATGCGAGATGTGTATATACTCTATGCACAGCCATGTGTCTAGCCATGTCATGTCTTCCCTGCACTTACGCGCTGGGGAAAATGAAAGTGAATGGGGCTGGCCCCGCAGCATTTTGGAAATGTGGACTGGCTAGCACGTACTTCTAAAACAACTGGCATATAGCAGAACGCACAGAACCGGCGTCCAATCCGACAGGAAATTGATTTACATTATACCCTATGTAAAATCAGTGTCATTGTTTAGATGACACTGATTTTACACAGTATTTTTGGCGTGTAGTGTCAGCGCCTACAAAGAATTCTTTGAGGCATTTTCCGCACTAAAAGCAATAAAAGATAGGAGGCAGAAATCTACTTCGGGCAGTTGGGGTCGTTTGCTCGTCGGAATTCTGCGTTTGCAAGCGTTGAATTTCCAACAAGCAAACGACAGTCTGTGCCGAAAAACCGTCATGTGAGCCCACCCTAAGTGTGTAGTGTGTCTGTGTTCCATATATGTATGTATACACACACAATTTCTGGGATACCTTGTCTAATGTAGTCTCTGGGGTACAGTGTGTAATGTAATAATCTCTGGGGTATGGTGTAATATAATCTCTATTGTACAGTGTGTAATGTAATCTCTGGGGTACTGTGAATATCTGGGGTATGGTGTGTAAACTAATCTCTGGGGTACAGTGGGTAATGTAGTAATCTTTAGGGTACAGTGAGTAATGTAATATCTGGTGTATGGTGTGTAATGTAGTAATCTTTGGGGTACAGTGAGTAAAGTAATGTCATCTCCGTGTTACAGTGTGTAATGTAATCTATGGGGTACAGTGTAATGTAATCTCTGGGTTATGGTGTGAAGTAATCTCTGGAGTACAGTGACTAACGTAATTCATTACTAGGGTTCACTGTGTAATATAATACATTTTTGGGGTATAATGAATTATTTTATTTCTTGAGTACAATGTGCAATTAATTTGTAAGGTGCAGGTAGTAATGTAATTTCTATGTCTACCATGTGTAATATAATTCATTTCTGATGTGCAGTGAGTGGTGTCATTTCTGATGTGTGGTATGCAATAAAATAAATTTTGGGGTACGGTATGTGACATAAGTGATTCCTAGGGGTACAGTAAGATTGGGTTCTTTTATTTTCCTCATTCTGTTGTGTGTATTAAAAATTTAATGGAGAAGTGATGAAGGATGGGAGGGGTTAAGCGAAATTTTCTGCATTGCACAACGTTTTTTATTTCCATGTAGAGGGGGATATATTATAGGTGGGCCGGTCCGGTTTCATTGCCAGGGCTGCTTTTTAGTCCCAGTCCGGCTGTAAACTTCAGCAATTAGAGAGCCACTCATAACCTTACGGATTGCACCAAAAGTGTCTGCCATAAGGACTCCACCCACACCTGCTGGGGAGCTCACAGCGCTCCCCGAGACCTCCTAGCTGGGTTAGAGGGGACTACTTCACTGCAGGGAGAGGAGGGGAGAGAAGGGAAGGGAGGGGAAGTGAAAGGGAAGGCGAGTGAAGGAAGGAGGGATAGGAAGATAGGGGAGGAGAGGGAAAATTGGTCCCCCCCCACTTTTTGAGCCAAAGTTACGCCCCTGGCCCTAGGCACCCCATTCTGACACTGAATAGAAGCACTAGTAGCCTATCAGCATATAACTACCCGTTCTCCTTACTGCCCTCTTCCTACTAAAAGGAGAGTTCACAGTCTGAAAAACTCCGAAATTTTGAGCACAGCTGTGCCCAAGTCCATTGTCCCTGTGAGCTCACCCACACCAATATGGGGTGTTGCAAATGGGCCAATGGTTGCTCTAGTTTTAAAAAGTTTGGTCTCTCTAAACACCCAGGTGCCACCAAGTCTTTTGACTACCATGAAGCACACCCAAACTCCAGTCTACAGCTGCTGAAAATGTTTCGGCATTCTACCCCACTTTATAGAAAGTCTTTGACATACACCTCCTTAGAAATCATCTGCTCTCCTCAGTGCTGTCCAACTTAATAATCCCATAGCCTAAGTGGAACTAGACTACAGACCCTTCTTGTTAAGCCTCTATTTTCTTGGCTGTAGAGGCATTAGTGTTATCTATTATAGACCACAGATAATGTTTTAGTTATCATGCTGTTCCTTTTTGGCACTTTTTTTCAGGGATGTGATTTTTTTGGCTTTAACCCTTGCGTCCCCCCAAAAATCCAGAAAAGGGTAATTGGGTAGTATTTGGCCTTTTTGTCCCACCACATACCCCCAAACCCTGTCTTGTCTGTCAGATGGGGCCCTTGGTTTTTTGCACCCCGCAGGTTCTTAAAAGGGCCTGATAAAGTCTATTCTGGATGTAACTCCTCCATGCACACTGCCAAGGTCTTAAAGGGGGACATTTTAAACTAAAATTTCCACCCACCTGTCCCAAACCCCTTTCCCCCAGCCTCCCCATATGTTTTACTTTTGGGAACTTGCCCCCCAAATATGACCCCCTTTCCCGGTTTTCCCATAGACTTCTTTTTCTAGCCCCAAAACCCAAACAACGGGGTTTTAAAATGATGTTTGGGAAAAATTTCCTCCCAATGTTTTTCCCAAAACCACATAGAAAATTTAGTCTTTTAATTTTAAACCCTTTAAATGTAACCTCAAATTTCTAACAGAACAAAAACAACATTATTTACCTTGCAGACCCCAATGTGACATTATACAGCCCCTTTTGTTTAAACTATTTTAATTTTTGTAAACTTTTCCCCAATTTATTCTCCCTACACATGACCTACTCAGATCAACCCAATCTGCTGACTAGAATTTAATGACAGTCACCTGGAGTGCTGGTCCATTCTTCTAGCAACTACCAAAGTAGGGGAACCACCACCCTCCCTTAAAATGAATGTCGTCATTGTCACCAACATTTCAGTGGCCTGAATCACTTTGCTCTAGGGTTGGGTGGATATTTCTTATATGTATTACTTTATTGTAATTCCTGCTACAGCTGAAATAGTTGGGCTGTTGTTATTGATTTGTTTTATGTAACCCATAGTAAAATGCAGCTTGTTTAATCCAATTTTTGCTCATGTAATGTTTTTATTTATTTTGCTATGGTTATAATTGAGCTTACAATACCATGTCTGTGGTTAGTTCATGGCTGTGGGAAAACTGACCACAATGACAATGTGAACACTGTTGGGGACAATTTTGATATAGGCATCATCATTGTTGAAGACATTGACTACACTGTATGTTGTGTAACCACTGTTTTGTACACATCATGTGTCAAACTCAGGGCCCGTAGGCCAAATCCGGCCCACCATGTCATCCAGAAACTGCAAGCAGGGATAGACAAGGTCAGGACACCATCAGAATGGCCCTCTACTTTCCCTGCAGGATGCAGCCAGGATTTGGCAGTGGTGCCAGTACAGGAAGGGGACGCCATTTTGGATTTAGAGTGCCGGCACACACCTTCTCACCTCTCTGTTCAATAAATCACACGCATTGGCACAGCTCTGACATATTAATGCTAAAGAGATGGAAGGGGCTGGCTACTGTGCAACCTAAAGGACATGATCAATGGATGAACATGGTGTCTGACATGGTGTCTCAAGTTATTTAACGATATGTTAAGAAGATGTTACATTTATGCAGTCTTACAGTTACAAATGGATCCTAATGATTTTAAAACCTTTGATATAGATGTTTTACATACACACAATGCTATGAGCATTGTACACATAGCCTGCTATGTTTCAAGAGAAGGTTTGCTGTGTCTCTCTTTGAATTCTGTTTCTAAAGTTATGCTTCTGTGAGCATATTAACATACAAACTAGAGAGAAATATATGCAACTTACCTCATTATTCACCAGTTGTGTATTATTTATAGAATGAATATGTCCACATTTGTGCTAGAACAGTTTTCACTATTTTTGGTGAATTGCATATCTAATACAAAATATTTCCCACCAGTAATATCTTTTTGGTACTAGGAAGGCATTATCTGCTATTTCCCGTATGCTGTCTCTAGCCTGTTTTAGTTTTTCAGCCTACCTAAATCTAAACCTTATGATTTGTGTCTGATCTCTGCCTCTCATCTCACCCCTTGGGTTTGTTGCCCCCTGTTTGTTTCTCTGGTTTAATCTCTGGCTTGAAATTCTGACTCTGAATCCATCCTATCCTTCAGACTGTTCTTTACTTGCTGACCTCCCAGTTCTGATTGCCTTTTTCCTCACCACTGACTTCTTGTTGTTAGATGGTGACTTTACAAAGGACTGTGACCAGTTAAAGGGGTTTTCTAACTATGAAGATCATACCTGTAATGATGGGGACAGTAAAAATAAGCACTTTTGCAATTGGTTTGTATTACCTAAATAATTTAGTATAGCAGCCTGGGGTTGGGCCACGCCCACTTTGCTGTGATTGACTGCCTTATATTTAGTGCAGCAGTGGTTGGGACATGCCCCCTGTGTGTGACACACCCCCTGTTCTGTGAGTGGCTGCCTGGATTCTCTGCACTTACATACCTCTGAGCTGTGTGAAACTTGAAGTGAAACAACTTTCTGTGCTGGCTGCTGGCTGTGCAATAAAGGCTGCCTGAGCTCCTCTATGCTCATGCCCCAGCTCTATGTGAAGGATCTAGACAATTACTAAGTCTGTAGCTTCTAGATTCACTCTCCCCTCATATAATACAGTCTGTTCCCTTCTACCTCCTGCCTGATAACAGAGGAGGGAGCAGAGTGCATTCCTCACATTTGTTTCATCTGTTCAGGATGTATGTATAACTATTTACTGCAATACAAGTGGTCTGGTTACATGGAGCTTGTGGTGGGAGGTGGCAGCTTTCCAGGAATGAGAACTGACCACTGCAGGAGGTCTGTAGAGCTGTGACATCCTCTCACTTCCACTGCTCACACAGAATAATGATGAAGACTCAGGAGGGAGCAGGGAAGACACACCTACTGGGAGGAGAGACCCGCCAACTGGGAGGAGAGACATGCCCCTGGATTTGAAGCTGTAAGAGAGAGAGAGAAATAGCTCAAGTCTGTGAAAGCCTGTACTGAGAAAACCCTTTTAAGTCAAAACCTTCATGCAATGCTCTATGGTGAGGAACAGGAAGATCCATTGGGCTCTGTACCTCCCTTTAGTCAGGGCCAGACATGTTGCAATGAAAGACTCCTCTGTTTTATGTCACTGCAGCCTAGCACCTTGATTAATATTTAGCAAATTACCATACCATGTCTAATTAGAATTGAAATCTGGATTTACAGTTTAGGCTTAGGTTACATGTTCTGATGCTTTGTCTACAACTAATATGAGTCAATCAGCTTTCACTTGATGTTATTGTTGAATTACTATTTTCTGTTATATTATTCAACATCAACCAATAGTATTTAACCTTCAATTAAATTTACTTTCTTAAACATTTGTTGTGCACATGAAACAAACTCACCATGCTTATTTCATTTTAAGTACTATATACCATAAAATGATTACATTGACTAATACTCTAGAAGCTGGGCCAGCAGATATCCCATATAGCATTTCAGCCTGTAATAAATGGCTAACAGGCTAATAAATAACCCAGCATGTAAAGAGTAGCTGCACTGTTTCTTCCGCTTCTTCCCCTGAGGTTTCATTACGTGAACAATATGTGCCAGTTGAATTTTGTTCTACCTGTCTGTCTGCTTTTAACTGATCCTCATATGAACAGTTTAAGGTCCTAATATGATACAGAAAGCCATAAAAACACACACAATATAGAATGTAAGAAAACATCAATTACTAATTGTAACCTTTACTACTATTAATAAGTGAAAATGTCTGCTCAATACATATTTTTCAATTCTAAGGAAACAAAGATTTGTTTAAAGACATGTAGCCAAACATTATATATGAAATATATTGCTTATACTTTACAATAAGACATGCAGCAAACAGGTCAGAAGTAATAGCAATATTTCAGGGATGAAGGGTGAATGAAATCAAACTATGGTACTTGTAGGTAGCTTCTTAGCTATTAGTATATGATCAAGTGAAATATCACTGATGGTTCAGCCCAGATGTAATCAATAAGTGTGAAAACACTGTGTTATGGAGCATAAGAATTCATACATGTACGGCTTAAAGGGAACCTGTCACATAGATTATGCCCCCCTTGCTGAAGGCAGTACAAGCTAGTGACAGACATGCTGTTCCCAGCACTGGGCCCCTTATTCTGTAAGATGCAGGAGTTTTCATGTATTTAATGCTCAAATCTTATTCATTTATGAGCAGGTGTTAACCCCGCCCACCATAGGCTAGTCCTGCCCACTGAGTTATTCACAAGTAATAGGTTTGTCAGTTGAGGTGGGCGGGGCTAGCCTCAGGTGGGCGGGGTTTAAAAAAAAAAACTGACTCTGAATGACTCTTCGAATGACTCTTCTGGCTGAAAATAGCAGATTTGAGCATTAAATACATGAAAACTCCAGCATCTTACAGAATAAGGGACACGGTGCTGGGAACAGCATGTCTGACACTAGCTTGTTCTGCCCTCAGCAAGGGGGGCAAAAACTATATGACAGGTTCTCTTTAAAGGTGCCCTTAATATTTTGAGGCCATTGGCGAGCAGTTTATATGCGGCAAATTTTACTGGTGAAAATTTAATGACCAAGCTACTTTGGGCAATTAGGGAGACATGTATGAAGACTGTCTATGTGTAAGACTTTCCTTATTGCCCATAGTAACCAATGAAAGCTCCCCTTTATTTTTTTCTGAGCGCTATATAAAATGAAACTCTTCTTTTCTACTATAATTCTCTTTCTGCTGCACTTTAACCTCCTGTCTGGATAGAGCCTCATGTATGAAAACTGTCTAGGTCTAAAACTTTCTTTAATGGCCATAACAACCAATCAGAGCGCCCCTTTCATTTGATATAGTGCTCTGAAACAAATGAAAGGGGAGCTGCGATCGGTTGCTATGGGCAGCAATGACAGTCTTAGACAGTTTTAATACATGTGGCCCTTCTTCTGACTCAGAGGGTTAGGAAACATGGGGGCCCCTTTCACTTTTTGAACCTGGCTTGCCTCTTAATGCATTGTTGTGTGATGCATAAAATACTTCATATTGGTGTAGTGCCGATGGAACCTATACCTTATCAGGACAGTAGGAGGTGTCACAAACTCAAGTTTTAGTTTGGCTGGTGAGTGGAGAGCAGAGAAGCTAGAGAGGTCTTCTGGGTTAGAAGGGTGGCAGTCTAGGCAGCCAGAGAGCAGGTGGCAAGAGAAAGCACAAGTTGTGTTAGAGCAGTGGCCCGTTGTTGCCCATGAGAAGTGCAATGTGGCAGAGAGAGCGAGATCAGAACCAGAGCTAGGTATTGTTACGAATGGCATTTCATCATATCCTGCTAATTAGGTCAGTAGTTGTCTTCACTGGTCTGAGCCTCTTCTCCAGCCTAGGGGGAATCAAAGCCCTCAGAGCGCTGCTGTTGCTTCCAATTCCAGGTAACCAATCACACCCCCTGGACACCTGTAGTAACAGCCTCTTAATAGGCCTAGTAAGACCTGGCACTGGAACATAGGAACAGATTCCCACCCAACACTATGACCATTCCAGGAAAGGAAACCCATACTTGGCCGCATAGCAGCCATGCTAGCTACATGTGTCAGTAATCTATGGCTACTGACACCAAATAGCTTCCTCCCCCTGCCGAAACCAGGTTTTCGGTTGCACGTCTGCAGCAGGTATCCTGCTGTACTCCACCTGGTGGCAGAATCCTGCGGCGGTCTAAGGTCGCTCTGCCACAATTGTTATGTGGCAAACATTGTCTCAGTTTCTGGATTTGTATGGCAGTTACGTACCAAAAGTTGGTGCATTCTTGGTGCATTCATAAGTGTCGTGTCTAGTGTAGACTGCGGCAAGATTTGGCGTATGTCTATTCATACATCTATTAGGATGGGCTACGACAGTTTTTTGGCTGAAAGTATTTCAGAAAATTGACGCAGCCCCATTCATACATGTCGCCCACAGTGTTTTTCAGCTGATCAGAGTAGATCTTGTCACCTGGAGTTTAGCACAGTCACCAGAGGGCAAATTTTCCTGTAACCATTGTATGTATTGCACAGTACTTTATTGAAAGAATGGGACATTTTGGGGACATTTGGTGAGATAGTGAAGGTGCATTTAAGAGGTGCTGAAATCAGTAAGTTATATTCTTTATGAATCATTTGTAATAAATTGCACAGACACTTTTCCATGCACATGTAAAGATGAATAGGATTGTAAACGGGTATAGACAGCTAGGCATATATCACAATGTCTCTGCATGGCAGCACCGCAGAATTTATCAGCATTATTTGTACATGTGAAAACATACAGCACTTACCTGAGGAATGAGGAGGTGCAGAATGAACAAACTTACAGTAAACTACTAGCAACAAGCAACACTATTCGGAGCAGGAAAATAGATCTTGTGAAGTGTGTGATAGCTTTTGTTACCCTGACATGACAGTTATTTACACAAGTTGTCACATACAAGATCGGAAACATCTCTGCTCGGCATCATGTTACTTGGCACAAGGGGAAGGAAATGAAATGCGCTTCAAATCCCAACAGCATCTATTAGGAAATCTCTGCCTTTCCTATAAATCTTTTATTAAATTTACTATGCTCTGAAATCAAACAGGAAATTACATGATCTTCTGCAAGTTCAGGCCATTGCTTGCAAATAAAGCAGTGCTTTGGGGATACAGTGAAGCGATGCTGAAATATTTGTGTATTTTTTAAAGCTTTATTTCCTTTTTTTTAGATTTTAAGAGACTTATATAGAGAAGAGCAGATGTAAACCAGCATAAAGTGCATGGATCCTTTGACAAGAACTTGGTGTATTCTATTCCACTGCATAGAAATATCTGACATGTTGTAAATAATTGTATAGTTTGTGCATTTAGTTGACTCATAGATGGAGATGTTTAACAGCAGATGCAACCATAATGCAGATATTATTAAGTTGGCATTTACAGGGCTTGTGAGACCTACAAAATCCAATCCCTTGCCCCTGACAAGCTATGTAAATCCATTACTACTACTAATACACTTTTGTAAGAGCTATTTAACTTTGTTCTATTACTCGATTGTCTGTGCTGCAAATTAAAAAACAAACAAACTTTTTTTCATCAAATTCAGATTTCTGCTGGTTTCTGAAAAGAGAGCACCGCATGAGCATGGATGACAATTATAGTTAGAATGGAGCTAAAACCAAACTGGTTAAACAGGATGGACAGTGGATGTGGAGAGGGAACCTGCAGACGTTATAATTGCATGTGTAAATGTGAATGGTGAAAACATCATGCAACTCAAAATTAGTGCAAGATCAGTTAAGTCAGATATTTACAAAGTTGCTAAACACTTAGGACCACATGTATGAAAACTGTATAGGTGTAAGACTTTCCTTGTTGCCAATAACAACCAATCAGAGCGTCCCTCTCATTTTTTTAGAGTACGATATAAAATTAAAGCGGAGCTCTGATTGATTTCTATGGGCAACAAGGAAAGTCTTAGACCTTAACAGTTTCCAGACATGAGGCCCATTGTGTACATTTTACCTGAAATGTTTGCTTTTAACCAGGCTCGGACTGGTCCATAGGGGAATAGAAGAAACCCCCAGTGGACTCCTGAGCATGGCAGAAATGGAGTTGTTTTTTAACTGCATATACATCCACAGAAGAGGCAAAGAAGCATAGAAAGAGAGTCAAAAATCAAGAGACAGAGTATAGGAGGCACGTACAGTCATTTACAGTAGCTGTAGGGTGGGCCCCTAAAATAAACTCCACCGACAGGCCCAGAAACAGCTCAACTGATGAGACCCTAGAGTCAACTCCATCTGTGGGCCCTAAGCACGCCAGTTCAACACTGAACACATGTTAGAGGTGTGTATAAGTTTTTTAGTTTAGCAGGCTTTTGGTAGGCTAAAAAAAGAAAATTATTGAAATGAAGTGAACAAGCTCTTTAAGTGACCTAAACATAAAATTAAAATTCAACATCCCCACTGGTCAGTTATTAGGTTGTCTATTGCAACTTCTTGGGTCATATAACTGTGTCACTGTTAATATCATGATTGTATGTTATTCACGATTAGAAAGCGCAGCTGCAGTCCACACTGATTTTACGCCTTTACTTTGTACTAGTAAGTGTTGCTTAATAAAAACAGACTTATACACAATAATGATACCTAGCGATACACTTATATGGACTAAGAAATTTTAATAGACAACTGAAAACTGACCAATGGGAGAGACAGTTTAAGTTTAGTTTTGTGTTTGGATCGTAAATTGGTCCATTTGTTTTAGGTTACTTAATAACAGTGAAGTTTTAGGCAAAAGGGTGCAGGGAAAAAGGAGATAATTGCCCTAAGCAGTTGATTCATTAAAGAAAATGTGTCATCAGAAAATGACCTATTTTTTAACTCATGTTTTTATGTTAAACACATTTTTTGAGAATTTTTGGTTGTTTTTTTTTAAATTTTCCAAATCCCCATCAATATTTTAAAAAATCCTGAAATTCTGCAGTTTTTACTCTGACGTCTAGGGCTTACAATAGTCTGACACCTCTTGTTCTGTAGAGTAAACTTTTCAGCAGTCTCCTCATTATCAGCACAGACAGGATTACACTAAAGGGCCGTTCACACGGCTTATTTTGGGCATGGATTGCAGCCGTATTGCGCGCCGTAGTGTGCTGCAGTAAGGCTGGAATCCGTCCCGGCCATTATGGATTCCATCTCTCCTCCCCGCTCGGCGAATACGCCGGACAGGGAGAAAGTGACATGCACATTATCCCGGCGGGATACGCGCCGTGGATAATCGATGTCTATGGGGCCGGGGAGCTGCACCCCCGCCCCTTATTTAAGCCGTAATTGTGGGCAAAATCCATCCTGCAATTACGGCTTGAATAAGCCGTGTGAACCGGCCCTAAAAGGTGACCCCAATGTTTATAGCTAACACAGGATACACCAGTGACAATAGGGGATAGTCACAGCTCACCTCTCGCCCTCCTTGCACAGTGATGTATTCTCAGGTCATAGATCGTGTCTAGAAAACTCTCCTATAGAAGTTAATGGGTCTGCTCCTGTTCACAGGCTCCAATGTACCCAAAGCTGCTCTAAAGATTCTCTTTAAATGCTATTAGCAGCAGTTTAGGCAAGATGGCCGCTCCCATAATTATATACGGAGAAATGAAATAAAAAATCTACAGTCAGAAAATTAGAATGGCTAAGAAGAAAAGAATATGGATCAGGATCTGATTTTAATTAGTAAAAAAGAAAATTTAAGATTATTTTCTCTGACCTTCCAAAATTGATCCACTATATACTGAAGTATGAAAAAATAGACACAAACTCAATGTACCCAATGTAAAACAATATATGTTACCTAACATATCTGCTATTAATGGTGTAAGAGCAGAACCTGTGAAGCCAGTGCGAACAGAGCCTTTAGGTATTGGTAAGGGTCTGACCTTTTAACATGTATATACTACTTCTTAAGATATTTATAGGTCAGTGACTCTTTGCACAACATTGTACACAGAGTCTTCTCCTCAGAGGCTCATGCTGGGGTCAATGTTACAACAGGCCAACTAACCTATTGTTCTTTTGGTGTATAGTGGGAAATTGAGTAACCTATAATATGCTTTAATCCTTTAAGGGATACTGATCCATAAATGTTTCACTTGTTCAAAGACTATTGTAAAAGGGCTAGGGAAGCACCACACTTCTGTCTTCCATTTAATTTACCAGCTAGGCCCCATATGTTAAACATATGCCTCTAACAGATGTCAAATAGTGACGTATGTCACCCATAGGATTCCATTGTGAAATAAATGTATATACGTTTAGGGCCTCATGAAAACAGTCTAGGTCTAAGACTTTCTGTCCAGGAAAGTCTTAGACCTAGACAGTGTTCATACATGTCCCATTTAGGGCCACATGTATGAAAAGTGTCTAGGTCCTAAAAACTCACTTTGTTGCCCATAGCAACCAATCAGAGCGCCCCTTTCATTTCATATAGTGCTCTGGAAAAATGAGAGGAGGCACTCTGATTGGTTGCTATGGGCAACAAAGTGAGTTTTGGACCTAGACAGTTTTCATACATGTGGCCCTTAATACATTTTTTCTTTAATGTCATTGGATAGAGTATGTATTCTCCTGCACCAGTCTATCCTTTTTATGTATACCATCCAAATGGAGACCAAGTGGGCACACTTTTGGACTTTGTCAGGCCACTAATCCTAAGGATACGTTTAGCTTACATGTCATGAGCTTTCACAGTGTACATGCTAAACAGACATCATAAAGAAAATGAATCCATGGCCCACAGAGCATTGCGATCCTCTGTGTGCCATGGATTCATTTGCTCTAATATTAACGAGTTGAAATATCCCTTCTTCCAGCGCAATCCACTAGAACCGAGTACCAAATAATGTGCATTGAATACCAGAGATCGTAAACATGGTGTGTACATAGCCTAACTAATGCTAGGTATTTTAGCTGCACTATTGTTACATGGCACGGCACGGTGTTACATGATGATGTACTCTAAAAGGGTTGGACAAAGGCGTAAACCCTGATACATATTTATAAGGCGCCATTTTGAATGTGAAAGGAGGACGGGAATAGGTGTATAGGAGTATACAATTTTTTGTTTTTTCAAAAATTTCTGCTGATATCATCTGAATGGCAGAAATCAATAGGCCTCATTTATGAAAACTGTCTAGCAGAAAGAAAATTTTTGCTGCCCATAAGAACCAATCAAGGCTCAGGTTTTATTTTTAAACTGCTCTGGAAAAATGAAAGTTGAGCTTTGATTGGTTGCTATGAGCAACAAAGCCAACTTTACATGTAGACAGTTTTCATAAATGAGGCCTAATGTGGTTACCTCATATTCAGATATACGTAACAAATGTTTAATTCACAGAAATTTCTGTAAGATCTGCAGTATGAGAATATACTTTTCGTGTGCATTGCTGATTATAATCAATCAGTCTGATTTACAACGTTTCGACTTAGGCTATGTTCACACGGCTTAACTGCGGGACGAAATTACGCCCCGCAATTACGCCGTGTGGTCGGGGGCGGGGCGGGAGCGGGGGAGTGAGCGGGGGGGCGGCACGTCGCCGGCCCATAGACTTGCATTACCAGCGGCGCGCATACGCCTCTGGTAATTCACGTGTCAATTATCTCCCCGCCCGCCGGAGTCGCCGAGCAGGAAGAGGAGACGTAATCCATAGTTCTCAATGAGAACTGTGGATTACCGTAATGAATGGGCCGTTTCAGCCCGTAATTTGCGCCCTTCGGCGCGTAATTACGGACCGCAATATGGCCCATTTTAAGCCGTGTGAACATGGCCTTACATCTGGCACTTGTAGTTCCATGTTCCACAGCAGATGGGAGTTGTGGAATGACAAGTTCCAGCATTCCACGGCAGCACATGAGGGGAAATCTTAGCATGGACACAGACAGCAAAACAAATGTAAAAACCCTTCCCTGCACTTTCCAAAACGAACAAAAACCCTTTTGTGCTGGAGTTACATTTAATAAATGTACCTGTTCCGACATAAATACAAATTAAATTTAAAGGGGTTTTGCCACAATGTAATGTTGACGTGGGATCCTCCAAAATGGGTTTTTAATCACTTTTCTAAATATATGTGATTACAAAATTTGCAGTCTGAGAGAGCTACAGCCTTCCTTACATGCCCTTGGTTACTTCAAAGAGTCTATTAGATACGGCCTGACAAGAGCTGGACAGGCTTGGGCAGAGAGAGCTTCTTATCTGATGAAACTGAGCTGCAGAAGTTTTTAAGGCACCGGGTAGCAATATGTTTTCTTTTGTATACAGAATAAACTAGTTGTAGTGTGATTAGATACCTGCTTTATCTGATGACAGGGAACAAGAAGAAGCTTTCAAGCTGCTGTGTAGAATAGGTGTTCTCTTTTGTATATAGAATCCACAAGTTATAGTTTTTTTATTTCAGTGTACATGTCACAAGATCCCTTATGCAGCTTTGTGCTCTCCGCTGTGTGTGTCTCTCTCTCTTTCAGCTCCGTGATTTGTTTACATTACATTAACATCTTAGCAGATAAGGCTCCTCCTGACAGTGCAGTGTACAAGCCTGTGTCTGCTGTATTTAGAATCCACTGTTGTACTGTTTATTATTTCACTTAAGTTTTGAGACACTCACTTGGATTCCTCACTCCTCACTCCCCCTCCCTCTCTCCCCTGCAGCTTCATGACTCAGCGTGATTTGTTGACATTCTGCCTGTACTAACAAGAGAGGGGTAAGAATCTATCTCTCGGCAAATCCCCTTTAAGAACAAACCTACAGTCTCTATCCCGTTCCTAACCTGGGGATTGCCTGTATCAATAGTTACAGTATGAAACTCAGGCTGATGATACCAAAGCAGTTCAGTGTGCATCAGTCTTCATGAACTCCATCATGATCACCTTTGTTTTCTAAAGGGCCGTTCAAATGGCTTATTTTGGGCACGGATTCCAGCCGTATTGCGCGCCTTACTGCGCTGCAGTACGGCTGGAATCCGTCCCAGCCATTACGGTAATCCACAGTTCTCATAGAGAACTGTGGATTCCGTCTCTCCTCCCCGCTCAGAGAATACGCCGGGCGGGGAGAAAGTGACATGCACATTATCCCGGCGGGATACGCGCCGTAGATAATACATGTCTATGGTGCCGGGGAGCTGCACCCCCGCCCCGCCCCCTATTCAAGCCGTAATTGCGGGCAATATCCGTGTGAACGGCCCTAAGGCTTCCGTTGTCACTGGAGCCATAATGGATGACTCCAGTGACAGATTCCATCGATCTATAGTCGGTCCATCAGGTTTTTATTCTTTTTATGTACAGAAAATAGAAAAGATTATACTATACTAGCCATCCAATGCAACAGAGGCTGGATGGAAGAGACTGCAATAGTACAGTATCCAGAACAAAATTCTTCGGAATGGTTGGGGAATTGAAAACCTGTGCAATCTGAAATTAGTTTAACATCAGGTTATAGCAGCTGCAGACAAAAAAATACAGACTGCAGTGAAAAATGTATCATATTAATCTGATATAATTTGTGCAAAAGCAAGGGATATGCCTATCTCGCATTTTTACAGCACATTGATAGGATATGCCATCAAAGTGTGAAGGTAATAGACTCCAAAAAGTCTTGGTACAGAATGAAGAGTTTGTCACACTTGCGCACAACTCTTCATTCTGTTATATGTGAGTCCTGAGTACAACCGAACACACTGCTCAGCTGTACTTAGAACTCCTACAGAGAATTGTGCGCAAGTGCGATCTACTCTCTCTGCCGAGAATTTTGGGTGCCCATCCCCAAGATAAATATGGGTTCTAAAGGTGGGACCCCACCAATCATACGTTGATGGCATATCCTATTTAATTCCATTATAGTACGAGACGGGAACACCCCTTAACAATACATTATGTAAATTTACGTTATGGTGCCATGACTCCCATTTTATAATTTCCAGCATTGGACAGAAAATGATAAAACCTCCATTTTTAAAAACCCTTTGGATAGACAATGCAGAAGGGTGAAGACGGTGATTTTTTCAGGGTGTAATGACAATCGCGCCCCCTAGTGATCAAGTATCCTAAGGGTCTAAGTTACAAATATGGAAAGGCAAACTAAATAATAAAATATAACTTTTATTACATTAGTTAAAAAGTGTGAAGATAAACAATGTTCTCACACTTGAAAGAGCCAAAATTAAGAAACAACATTACTGTGTAGCCATCTCAAAAACAGGATAGTTGTAGCCTGTCAAATATATACTGGGGTAAATATAGGGAATAGTGGTAGCAATGAAGGGGTGAATGAGGCCAATATTTAATTCCACACACCCTATCCAGACCACGTTATGGATCGTACCAATCTAATGCTAACTCATTTACAGGGAAAAAAACGTCCTGATAAGGACATCCCTGTCCAAATTTCCCTATTACACCCTAGTACTAACAACACACCAAGCTGTTACATACAAAGATGCTGTGAAGAGAAAAACTTACATATACAGTTCCCACCTCACGTAGGGTCCCGACATGTTTCGGTACTTACTTTACCTCATCAGGGGACAGAAATCAGTAGGCAAGGTGGATGGCAAACAATGAGCATACGGCTCACAGTGTGGCGTTCAGCTATGGTGTGCTGGGTAGTATCCTAGGGGGACTGACAGTCAAAGTAAAAAAAAAAAAAAATGTTTAAAAGTTTGAAAAATAAAAATATTCAAAGTGTCAGCAAAGTGCTACCTTCCCTTAGACATAGTCTATTTTCAGCCTCAGCCAGGCTTCTGTTTGGAGACTAGTGAGTTAAATACCTGGACCCAATCCCTGTCTGGGGTGGGATAATTTAACCTTTCTATGTTTATTCCCTTATATTTATTCCCTGCCTGTGATTACTCCTGTGTTCTGGCTTGTGGTTACTCCTCCTGTTTTAAGATCCACTGTCTGGTTCCTGACTTTCACTTGATTTACGGTCTACCCTCTGCTTCTTGTTTCGGGACTCCGTTCCTCTCCTGGCTTGATCTCAGCTTGTCTGACCATGTCTTGTCTTGTTTGTTTCTGTCTGTTCCCTGTTTGTCCTGATTCATTGGTATATTTCTGTCTACATACAATTCTCTATGGGAGTTCTGAGCACAGCTGAGCGGTGTTCGGTTGTACTCAGGACTCACATACAACAGAATGAAGAGTCGTACACAAGTGTGACCAACTCCTCATTCTATACCAAGATAATAATAAAAAAAAGTTACACATAATTGGGATTGCCACATCTGTAAAGTCTGATCTATTAAAATATAACACAATTTTCCAGTATGCTGAACACCATAGAAGAAAAAACTTCCAAACGCCAAAATTGCATTTTTTGGACATTTCATATCCCATAAAAATTGGAACAAAAAATGATCAGAAAGTTGCATCTGTCACAAAATGGTACTAATAAAAACTATACTTCATCCTGAAAAAATGCACCCTTACTCAGGTCCGTAGCTGGAAGTACAAAACAGTTATTTGCTTGCAGAAAAAGGCGCTGCAGCACAAATTTAAAAGATAAAAAATGTTTTGATTTTTTTACGGTACTAAAATATTATGAAAACCCTACGTATTTAGTATTGCCAAAAATGTATCAACCTGTAGACTACAGATAACACATCATTTATACCGAAGAGTGAACACCATTAGAACAAAACCCTTGAAAACATGGAGCAAATACGTTTTTTTTCACATTTCATCCGACTTTAAAAATTTTTTCGCTTTCCCAGTAAATTCTATGGTACGATGAATGACACCATTAGAAAGCACATCTTGTCCCACAAAATAAAAGCCCTCAAATGTTATGTAAATAAAGAAAATTATTGAGGGTATTCCAGCATCTTGAAAAATAAAATCCATAAGACATCAAATGACAGAGGAAGCAGGGGCTGATGCGTTTCAGGTGCTGTGCACCCTTCATCAATCCACATATGTCTATCTAGATTTAAAAAAAAAAATACTTGGGGAAACATGTATGATCGAGTTTTTCACCCTTTTCTGGCATAAAATGTGCCTAAGTGAGCAGTCTGTGATGTCTAATACGCCTAACAAATGTGTTAGGTGCATTAGTCCTAAGACTCAACACTTTTTAATGCGCCTAACATGAGGGGACGTTTGGAGGGCATTCTGCATGTACTCGAGTATAAGCCGCGTTTTTCAGTCCAAAAAATTAGCTGAAAAACCCTACCTTGGCTTATACTCTTGTCAGTGTCGGCGCTCGGGCGCTGTGATGGCCCGAGTACCGGCAGGGACACTTCCTCTGGGAGTCGCATACAGCTGAATCCCATATAGGTAGACAGAGCAGTCTATAGGCAGACAGGGCAGGTATATAGGTAGATCGGGCAGTATATAGGTAGACAGGGCTGGTATATAGGCAGACAGGTCAGCATATAGGTAGACAGGGCAGCATATAGGTAGACAGGACTGGTATATAGGCAGACAGGGCTGTATATAGGCAGACAGGGCAGTATATAGGTAGACAGGGCTGGTATATAGGTGGATAGAGCAGCATATGGGCAGCCAGGGCTGGTATATAGGTAGCCAGGGCTGGTATATAGGTAGCCATGGCTGGTATATAGGTAGACAGAGCAACATATAGGTAGCCAGGGCTGGTATATAGGTAGACAGAGCAGTATATAGGTAGACAGAGCAGTATATGGGCAGAAACAGAGGCTGGTATATAGGTAGCCATGGCTGGTATATAGGGAGACAGAGCAGCATATAAAGTAGCCAGGGCTGGTATATAGGTAGACAAAAGCAGATATAGGTAGACAGAGGGAGTATATGGGCAGACAAAGGGCTGGTAATATAGGTAAGGCCAAAATGCGGCTTTTGGTATATAGGTAGAACAGAGGGGAGCCATATAGGTAGCCAGGGCTGGGTTATAGGTAGACAGAGCAGCATATAGGTAGACAGGGCAGTATATGGGCAGACAGGGCTGGTATATAGGTAGGCAGGGCCAGTATATAGGTAGTCAGAGCAGCATATAGGTAGCCAGGGCTGGTATATAGGTAGACAGAGCAGCATATAGGTAGACAGGGCAGTATATGAGCAGACAGGGCTGGTATATAGGTAGTCAGGGCTGGTATATAGGTAGACAGAGCAGCATATAGGTAGACAGGGCAGTATATAGGTAGACAGGGCTGGTATATAGGTAGCTGGGCTAGTAGTTTAAAAAAATAAAAAATATAAAACCAATACTTACCTGATGTCTCTACTTCCTCTTCTGTCCTCTTCCCCGGAGCGCCGCCGGCAGCAGTGTGCAGGACGCGGAGCGGGCGCGCGATGACGTCATCACATCGCGCGCCTGCCCCGCGGCCTCCTGGGAGCTGAACAGACAGGATCAGTAGATCCCAGCTGTTCAGCCTCGGCTGCTGCTTGCACCGTGCGGTGCAGGCTGCGGCCGTGATGGCTGCATGGCTGGGTCGGTGACCCGGCTGTGCAGCCATCTGGCGAGGGGGGCCTGTCGGTCCCCTGCCACAGGGGTGCGGCCCCTGTAGCGCGCCACAGACCGGCGCCGGGACTCGGGACCTGCCAGGGGGAAACACTGGTCTCCTCGGCGGGCGTTCCGAGCCGGCCCTGCGGCCCGGACCCCAGCGGCCCGCCGGGCAAATGCCCGGTTTGCTCTATGGGCAGTCCGGGCCTGGCTGTGGCCCAGGCGCTGTCGGCGATCTTTGCAGCTGTATGTGACTTCTGGAAGGCATCCGGGCACTGCCATGGCCCAGGCACTGGCGGGGATCGCTTTGGCTGTATATGACTCCTGGGAGCGCATTACTAAGAACTAGGCGCATTACTGCTCGGACAGGCAGACCTATTTTAACGTGGTCTGCCTGAGCCTGAGGAGTCGAAGTGGAGCTAGATTTGCTGTTAGAGAAAAAAATGTCCAATATTTCTCAACTTACATCAGTACAATAATAAAAAGTGATTTCTGATCATTATGAAACTATATAAAATTACATTATTTAAATTTAATAAAAAATGTTATCATATAAAATTAATATAAAAATACATAGTATCCCAAAAATATTAAAATATCTCCGATAAAATGTATTTAAATTTAATAGAATCTAAAACTAGTTTTACATTAAATAACCCACTGATGTTTTTGTTCAGATTTTTTAATTTTTACTACATTAAATTTGAAATGTATTTTTGCTGCTTTTACCCTTTATTCTACAATCAGCAAGAGTCAGCACAGGTATTGTTGGGACCTGTGGTTCATTAACCAAGATCAGTACCATAGTTTCTATTCCCTGACATGCTATTCTAATGACTTTATAAATGTTTGGCACATTACTAATGCGCCTAAGTTTTGTAATGCGCCTAACACACAGACGAGGCGCGTCAAACTTTAGACTCCATTTATAATCGCACAAAACCACTTTCATACATTCAGGTGTATTATACACTGAAAACGAGACTCGACAAATCACTTTGAAGCGCCTTCCTTCATAAATGTCTCCCCATGTCCTTAAAGGGTTATGGCTGGGCACCCATGTTGTTTTTTTGTTGCATTTTTCAACTGCATCAAAAACTCAAGCAACAAAAAAATGCAAAGCTTTTTTAGTTAAAGGGGTTGTCTCACTACAAGGATTGCTTTTTATGCTAAATATCTTGCAAAAACAAGTACCTTTGTAATACATGTCCAATAACAGTGTACTACCTATTCCTTGATATTCCCTCTTGTATCAGCTGCATCAGCTCCTCAGGTCGCTATAGCTACAGACCTGTTCCATCTCTCTTGATAGGCTGCCAGCGCTGGTCGCTATAGCTACAGACCTGGTGTCCTCAGCAGCTCATCACTGCAAGTCAGTAATAGACAGTTGAAGCCAGTTCACACGCCCCTGAATTGAAAAATGAAACCGAGAAATCAGGACTGAGGTAGGAGGAATCAATGTAGTGAGAAAACCTATTTAACCCAACTTTCATCTGTTTTGAATTAATTACAAAAGTTTCTGCATTTTGGAGAATGGCATACGCTTTACTGCTGGCATTTTTCATGTATTTTTTTCTAGATGCATGCTTCATCTAAATGCGTTTTTGATGTAGTTGAGAAATGCAACAAATGAACATGCAGTAATGTAGCGTGTGAACCCAGCCTTAAAAACTGCATGGTGGCTATTATAGAACAACTCTTTTATAAATGAGATAATTTACAGTTTTCTTTAGTTTTATTACATGCATGGCCTGCTATAGTGATGTGACTTGGTTTCGGAGTTACCTACTATATCTGTGTATACCCAATCCTCGGTTCATTGCCTCCTATTGATTGTCAGATGCCACAAAGCAATGATTATTGGGTAAAATCTATTTGTAGAAGGAGTCAATCACAATATTTTTATCTGGTAATAAAAATGTAGAATCCCTGTAATGTTTATAAAACCTGCAGGGGCCTAACCTGGCATCATCCGAAATCTATCATTGGCACCGCTATGGCCACTAGATGGCGCTGTGTAATTGCAGGTAAATGTAGTAGACTTCTGAGTGTACCCTGTAAGTATATGGTCTAAATGCATCATTACATTTAATTATGGACCTGAATAAAAATAATCCAAACATTAGTCACACTTAGCAGACTCTCTTAGAAGTATGTGTACTTAGACGTGTTCCATCTAATGCACTTGTATTAATATTCCCAGACCCCTGTGTTGATTCATTGGTAAATCTGAGTGTTTCAGTGAAGAATAGACCAGTTATACATATGAGGGTATGGATCACACAGGCTGGATCACCTCTGCACATCGTGTACTGACAAATCACAGCTGTAAAATCTCAAAGATTACTTAGATGTTGGTTTCATTGGTGATTCTAGTGATAAAATGAATGCTTGTGTCTTGTAAGAACATCTCCCCTCTGATAGGAACATAGTAGAACCTCTCCCTGGCTTGGTGTATTGATCATCATCGGTTTGGTTGTGACAAGTAGGTCATGGTATGGTAACAATGGAGCTCCTGAGCCAGTGACATGTCTAGATGAAACAATTCTAACAAGATCTACTGCCTACTGTGCCCGTGAGCCCTCTGTCACTTCTATGGTGTATGATATAGAGAGGGGAATTATACGGAAATCTGGGTGTGCTGCCCGAGACTGGAGAACCCACCGCTCTACAGACAAAGAACCTGATACAGACAACATGCTGCATGTACAGAGACATGGAAGGAGCATGCACACCCATCAGACACTGCAGAATAGGGGAGGTAGTCCGCTCTAGTGGGCTATTGCCATCCTGAGTCACACTCAGTGAGGCAGAAAGGAGCTGAAGCCTGTGACTAGTGCTACTATGAAAGGGAAGAGACACGCAGCCTTAGTTTTCTTCATCGCTTGTCTGTCTATCTCTATCTGTCTATCCATCTGTCTTCTGTCTATTTACATATCTATTTATTTACATATCTATCCATCTTTCTATCTTTCATCTACCAATCCATCCATCTAATTACATATCTATCTATCTATCTATCTATCCATCTATCTATCTATCTCATATCTATCTATCTACATATCTATCTATCTATCTATCTATCTATCTATCTATCTATCTATCCTTCATCTGCCTATCCATATAATTACATATCTATCTATCTATCTATCTATCTATCTATCTGTCTATCCACCTGTCCATCTTCAAATCTATTTACCTATCTATCTATTTACATATCTATTTATTTACATATCTATCTATCTATCTATCTATCTATCTATCTATCTATCTATCCTTCATCTGCCTATCCAGATAATTAAATATCTATCTAAATGTCTATCTACTTCTAATCTAAACTATCTATCTATTCTTCTATTTAATATCTTCTATTTACATATCTATCTATCTATCTATCTATCTATCTATCTATCTATCTATCTATCTATCTATCTATCTATCCACCTGTCCATCTTCATATCTATTTACCTATCTATCTATTTACATATCTATCTATTTACATATCTATTTATTTACATATCTATCTGTCCATCTATCTTCCTTCTACCAATCCATCCATCTAATTACATATCTATCTATCTATCTATCTATCTATCTATCTATCTATCTATCTCATATATATCTGTCTATTTACATATCTATCTATCTTTCATCTACCTATCCATCCGTCTAATTACATATCTATCTATCTATCTATCTATCTATCTATCTATCTATCTATCTATCTATCTCATATATATCTGTCTATTTACATATCTATCTATCTTTCACCTACCTATCCATCCGTCTAATTACATGTATATCTACATATCTATTTGCCAATCTACCTATCATTCATCTATCCATCCAGTTACACATCTGCCTGTCTCCTTATCTATCTAGGCATTACATACTATTTATCGATCAGTCTATGTACTATCTCTATACTATGTAGAGCTATCTATGTATTATCTATATACTATGTATCTAGCTTGTATCAGCCTTTCTATCTCTACCAGTTATCTGTACATGTAACCCTAATGAATAATGTAATAGGATCTATGTCATCTAGATGGATATACTGCATAGACATGAACTCTATGTAGTCCATATCTATCTATTAGTGCAGCTATTAGATACATTCGTACAAGCTTCTCGCCTTCCATTGTGTCCCTCCTACATTACACATGCACTAACATCCTATTAGCAGTGTTTGGTTGTATTTTTGCACGCTTTAGTACATAGTGATTGCCTCCAGCCAGGGTACGGGGTAGCCGTGGTGAGTCCCCGCCAGTCACAGGAGTACGCTATGAGTAGTCATGGGTGGAGTAGAGGCGGCTCATAAACAATTTTTAATTGGCTAGTAAGAAATTTTGCAACTGCTGTAAAGGTCACTGAAGGAGTTGGCTGCACATTATGTAAAGCGCACGGATGCCATGTTGGAATGAGTGTGCACTTCACACTGCTCGCCTCCACTTCTGCCCAGGGAGCTGCCAGGCTGGAGCGGGTAAGTGTGATGCCCGCTGGGGTGCGCCCTTCTAGCCAGTGTTATGAACTTGTGAAGTGTCCACAGACGGCACATAGCTCTATGCCCATCACACATGTGCGGTCCAGTGACTGAGGCAGCTGCGGCACCTGGCAGTGTGCACAGGCACCTACACGCAGCACAGGCGGCGCACGCTGCCACTCGCCTCTCTCCGGCCGCGTATAATATTGTGTGCTGGGAAAAAATCCACCCACAGGAGGTAGGTGCCCGCTTTCACTTTCATTTGTTACTCACAGAGGTCCATTAGCGAATGAAACAAGAATGGCAGCGCTCGGGAGGCTGGGGGCATTTTTTCCTCCAGAAGACTTGTTGGTATCCACTTAGTATGCAGTGCACTGGCAGCCGAGCAACAACAGGCACTGCATACGGGACTGGCACTGCCACAGGGGATGCCAGCATGCTACCCCTATTACAGCAGCCACAAGAGTGGTAGAGAAAGCTATGGCTGTAATATGAGCCGACTATACACTTGTAGCAGAGCTGAGTGTGTCGCAGCCTGACGCCACCTAAAGTGCAGTGTGAACGGCAACATAATAGCATGACTATGCCAAGCGACCCCCTCAGCTCTGCTGCGTGTATATGAGTAGTCATTGATTCGAGTGTAAGATCAGCCCTTTGATGCTGTATTCGGGGAGCAGTGGGGGAGGTTTGTAGGTGAGGCGGCTGGGTATAGAGGAGTTAATAGCTAATCTTGTTAGGAATAATCTAGGGATGTTGATCAAAGTATAGAGGTTAACTCTTCAGCCTCCGATGAAGAACAAGCAGCTAGATGCCTACATGTCATTGTGGAGAAAGTGATCGCAATCGTTCACTGCTATCTCTATTAGACATGCATCTTGTGTGGAACATGGCAGCTCCATGGCTGTGGGTGGTGTGTGCTGGAGCCTCTCTCCCTATGGGGAACTGCTTAATGAGCCCCCAGGCAGCCCCTGTGTTATATGCAGTGCAGCCTGGCACCACAGCATACTGGGCTCTTGTCATTAACCCTGTATTACCGGCTGCTAGCTGAATCCTGACAGACCAGTACGCATGTGCAGAGTTGCTGACACAGCAGCACATGACAGGCACACTTTCTCTAGTTTAGCTACAATGGTTGATGAATGTTACACGGGCAGCCTGGGTAATTATTAGACGTGCCGGGGAGTGCCCAGCTCTGCCAACCTAGCCCTGGTGCCGGGCATCACGTGGGGATGGTAATGTGTCTTGTTTGTTTGCTGCTTGGAATGTTTGCCCTTTCTGTTTATCTTACGTTTTGTTACTCTGTGGCCTTGGATTGTACTTTATATGCTGGGTAACCTTGTGCTGTGGAAGCAATGCATGCTTTAGGATTGAGCATTCCACCATGACCAATTCATAGTCCAAGAGAACATGGAATACATCTGCATCACATGTAAGCAGTGCCTGGCACCAGCACATAATAACATTGTAGTCTAGGATACTGACACTATAAATACACAGAATACACTAGAACTAAATGTATTGTGTCAATGCAAATACATGATTTGTATTGTGTAAAGGAATAATCTAGCTATAATACACCACAACTAAACGTACATTGTGTAAGTGCATATACTAGCTATAATACACCACAACTAAACGTGCATTGTGTAAGTGCATATACTAGCTATAATACACCACAACTAAACGTGCATTGTGTAAGTACATATACTAGCTATAATACACCACAACTAAACATGCTTGTGGGCATTTGTTTTACGTGATGTGTAAGTGCATATACTAGCTATAATACACCACAACTAAACGTGCATTGTGTAAGTGCATATACTAGGTATAATACACCACAACTAAACGTGCCTTGTGTAAGTGCGTATACTAGCTATAATACACCACAACTAAACGTGCATTGTGTAAGTACATATACTAGCTATAATACACCACAACTAAACGTGCATTGTGTAAGTGCATATACTATCTATAATACACCACAACTAAACGTGCATTGTGTAAGTGCATATACTAGGTATAATACACCACAACTAAACGTGCCTTGTGTAAGTGCGTATACTAGCTATAATACACTACAACTAAACATGCATTGTGTAAGTGCGTATACTAGCTATAATACACCACAACTAAACGTGCATTGTGTAGTGCATATACTAGCTATAATACACTACACCTAAACATGCATTGTGTAAGTGCATATACTAGCTATAATACACCACAACTAAACGTGCCTTGTGTAAGTGCATATACTAGCTATAATACACCACAACTAAACATGCATTGTGTAAGTACATATACTAGCTATAATACACTACAACTAAACGTGCATTGTGTAAGTGCATATACTAGGTATAATACACCACAACTAAACGTGCATTGTGTAAGTGCATATACTAGCTATAATACACTACAACTAAACATGCATTGTGTAAGTGCGTATACTAGCTATAATACACCACAACTAAACTGCATTGTGTAAGTACATATACTAGGTATAATACACCACAACTAAACGTGCATTGTGTAAGTGCGTATACTAGGTATAATACACTACAACTAAACGTGCATTGTGTAAGTGCATATACTAGGTATAATACACCACAACTAAACGTGCATTGTGTAAGTGCATATACTAGCTATAATACACCACAAATAAACGTGCATTGTGTAAGTGCGTATACTAGCTATAATACACCACAACTAAACGTGCATTGTGTAAGTACATATACTAGGTATAATACACCACAACTAAACGTGCATTGTGTAAGTGCGTATACTAGGTATAATACACTACAACTAAACGTGCATTGTGTAAGTGCATATACTAGCTATAATACACCACAACTAAACGTGCCTTGTGTAAGTGCATATACTAGCTATAATACACTACAACTAAACATGCATTGTGTAAGTGCATATACTAGGTATAATACACCACAACTAAACGTGCCTTGTGTAAGTGCATATACTAGCTATAATACACTACAACTAAACGTGCATTGTGTAAGTGCATATACTAGGTATAATACACCACAACTAAACGTGCATTGTGTAAGTACATATACTAGCTATAATACACCACAACTAAACGTGCATTGTGTAAGTGCATATACTAGGTATAATACACCACAACTAAACGTGCATTGTGTAAGTGCATATACTAGGTATAATACACTACAACTAAACGTGCCTTGTGTAAGTGCGTATACTAGCTATAATACACTACAACTAAACATGCATTGTGTAAGTGCATATACTAGGTATAATACACCACAACTAAACGTGCATTGTGTAAGTGCATATACTAGCTATAATACACTACAACTAAACGTGCATTGTGTAAGTGCATATACTAGCTATAATACACCACAACTAAACGTGCATTGTGTAAGTACATATACTAGCTATATATACACCACACACTAAACGTGCTTGTGTAAGTGCGTATACTAGCTATAATACACTACAACTAAACATGCATTGTGTAAGTGCGTATACTAGCTATAATACACCACAACTAAACGTGCATTGTGTGAGTACATATACTAGCTATAATACACTACACCTAAACATGCATTGTGTAAGTGCATATACTAGCTATAATACACCACAACTAAACGTGCATTGTGTAAGTGTATATATTAGCTATAATACACCACAACTAAACGTGCCTTGTGTAAGTGCATATACTAGCTATAATACACTACAACTAAACATGCATTGTGTAAGTGCATATACTAGGTATAATACACCACAACTAAACGTGCCTTGTGTAAGTGCATATACTAGCTATAATACACTACAACTAAACGTGCATTGTGTAAGTGCATATACTAGGTATAATACACCACAACTAAACGTGCATTGTGTAAGTGCATATACTAGCTATAATACACTACAACTAAACATGCATTGTGTAAGTGCGTATACTAGGTATAATACACCACAACTAAACGTGCATTGTGTAAGTGTATATATTAGCTATAATACACCACAACTAAACGTGCCTTGTGTAAGTGCATATACTAGCTATAATACACCACAACTAAACATGCATTGTGTAAGTACATATACTAGGTATAATACACCACAACTAAACGTGCCTTGTAAGTGCATATACTAGCATAATACACTACAACAAACGTGCATTGTGTAAGTGCATATACTAGGTATAATACACCACAACTAAACGTGCATTGTGTAAGTGCATATACTAGCTATAATACACCACAACTAAACGTGCATTGTGTAAGTGCGTATACTAGCTATAATACACCACAACTAAACGTGCATTGTGTAAGTGTATAATCTAGCTATAATACACCACAACTAAACATGCATTGTGTAAGTGCATATACTAGCTATAATACACTACACCTAAACATGCATTTTGTAAGTTCATATACTAGCTATAATACACCACAACTAAACGTGCATTGTGTAAGTGCATATACTAGCTATAATACACCACAACTATACGTGCGTTGTGTAAGTAACTCTACTAGGTATAATACACCACACCTAAACGTGCATTGTGTAAGTGCATATACTAGCTATAATACACTACACCTAAACGTGCATTGTGTAAGTACATATACTAGGTATAATACACCACAACTAAACATGCATTGTGTAAGTGCATATACTAGCTATAATACACCACAACTAAACGTGCATTGTGTAAGTGTATAATCTAGCTATAATACACAACAACTAAACATGCATTGTGTAAGTGCATATACTAGCTATAATACACCACAACTAAACATGAATTGTGTAAGTGCATATACTAGGTATAATACACCACAACTAAACGTGCATTGTGTAAGTGCATATACTAGGTATAATACACCACAACTAAACGTGCATTGTGTAAGTGCTTATACTAGCTATAATACACCACATCTATACGTGCATTGTGTAAGTGCGTATACTAGGTATAATACACCACAACTAAACGTGCATTGTGTAAGTACATATACTAGCTATACTACACCACAACTAAACATGCATTGTGTAAGTACATATACTGGCTATAATACACCACAACTAAACGTGCATTGTGTAAGTGCATATACTAGGTATAATACACCACAACTAAACGTGCATTGTGTAAGTGCATATACTAGCTATAATACACTACAACTAAACGTGATTGTGGTGTGAAGTGCATATACTAGGTATAATACACCACAACTAAACGTGCATTGTGTGAGTGCATATACTAGCTATAATACACTACAACTAAACGTGCATTGTGTAAGTGCATATACTAGCTATAATACACTACAACTAAACGTGCATTGTGTAAGTGCATATACTAGGTATAATACACCACAACTAAACGTGCATTGTGTAAGTGCGTATACTAGGTATAATACACCACAACTAAACGTGGATTGTGTAAGTACATATACTAGCTATAATACACCACAACTAAACGTGCATTGTGTAAGTGCATATACTAGGTATAATACACTACAACTAAACGTGCATTGTGTAAGTGCATATACTAGGTATAATACACCACAACTAAACGTGCATTGTGTAAGTGCATATACTAGCTATAATACACCATAACGAAACGTGCATTGTGTAAGTGCATATACTAGCTATAATACACCACAACTAAACGTGCATTGTGTAAGTGCATATACTAGGTATAATACACCACAACTAAACGTGCATTGTGTAAGTGTATATACGAGGTATAATACACCGCAACTAAACGTGCATTGTGTAAGTGTATATACTAGGTATAATACACCGCAACTAAACGTGCATTGTGTAAGTGCATATACTAGCTATAATACACTACACCTAAACGTGCATTGTGTAAGTACATATACTAGGTATAATACACCACAACTAAACGTGCATTGTGTAAGTGCGTATACTAGCTATAATACACAACTAAACATGCATTGTGTAAGTGCATATACTAGGTATAATACACTACAACTAATGGTGTAAATGCGACAGTATCTATAATAATACACATATAATATATAAATGCTATATTATCTATAGTACTAACACTATAATACACGTGTAAAATGTAAGTGAAATAGTATCCATAATACTAACACTGTACTACTGTGTGTAATATGTGAATATTTTACTATGCATAGTACTAACACTTTATAACACGTGTAATGTTTACATACTATACTTTGTAATACTACTCGTGTAATGTGTGGATACTATACCATGTAATGTGTAAATGAATATACTGTCTATAATACAAACACTACACTACATGTGTAACGTTTAAATGCATAAACCACCTATAGTACTAATACAATGCTACACATGTAATGTGTAAACACATATAATATCTATAATACAAACACTATACTGTCTATTATAGTAACAATGTACTGCATGTGTAAATGCATATACTATCTATAGTACTAACACTATCCTACACATGTAATGGGGGATACTATACTACCCATTGTATTAACACTATACTACACATGTAATGTGGGAATACTATACTACCCATAGTATTAACACTATACTACACATGTAATGTGGGAATACTATACTACCCATAGTATTAACACTATACTACACATGTAATGTGGGAATACTATACTACCCATAGTATTAACACTATACTACACATGTAATGTGGGAATACTATACTACCCATAGTATTAACACTATACTACACATGTAATGTGGGGATACTACACTATCCATAGTACTACACTATACTACACATGTAATGTGGGGATACTATACTATCCATAGTATTAACACTATACTACACATGTAATGTGGGGATACTATACTATCCATAGTATTACCTAGTTTATACACTAATACTACACATGTAATGTGGGAATACTACACTATCCATAGTACTACACTATACTACACATGTAATGTGGGAATACTATACTACCCATAGTATTAACACTATACTACACATGTAATGTGGGGATCCGATACTATCCATAGTCTTAACACTATACTACACATGTAATGTGGGAATACTATACTATCCATAGTACTACACTATACTACACATGTAATGTGGGAATACTATACTACCCATAGTATTAACACTATACTACACATGTAATGTGATGATACTACACTACCATAGTACTACACTATACTACACATGTATATGTGGGGATACTTACTATCCATAGTATTAACACTATACTACACATGTAATGTGGGGATATATACTACCCATAGTACTACACTATACTACATATGTAATGTGGGGATACTATACTATCCATAGTAATAACATTTTACTAAACGTGTATTGTGTAATTGCGAGATCCTCACAGTTGCTGATAACGTTAATGATAGCCGTGTGTACAGTGTGTATAGTCAGTGAGAGCATTGTGTGTGCCTTTCTGGTGCACATTGTATACTGTATGTACCTGCTTCTACTATGGACGGCTTTAGCTACAATTCAGGTCGGGTTTCGTTCTTGCTCCACCTATTTTGGGGCTGCGTGTCCCAGCAGTTTTAAAAGGACATGGTTGATCTTTCTCCTGGTTTAGCACATAAGATGGGAACTATCTGTACATTGGAGAAGTATGTAGAAGAGATGTGACCCTCTGGATAGGAAAGGTTTGCTATAGAATGAGTGCAATAGCAATAAAGATAAGGGCACAGCAGTTGAGGGACTGTTGTGGGAAAGTCGCTCTAGCAGGTGTGCGTTGTATCTGGCTTTGATAAACTGGGAGCTGTAAAAGCCGTTTATTGCTGTTGGTGGTGCAGTGACTGGCATAGCAGAGCTGGACTTCACTGGCTGCCTCTCAAACCTTGCACAAGTTAGTGATAGAGCCCATCTCTGTCCTGGTTCCATAGCATCACCACCATTGGCATGCCAGCAGCTCACCAAGTGCCATCTCTGTCCTGGTTCCATAGCATCACCACCATTGGCATGCCAGCAGCTCACCATGTTCCAACTCTGTCCTGGTTCCATAGCATCACCACCATTGGCATGCCAGCAGCTCACCATGTGCCATCTCTGTCCTGATTCCATAGCATCACCACCATTGGCATGCCAGCAGCTCACCATGTGCCATCTGTCTTGGTTCCATAGCATCACCACCATTGGCATGCCAGCAGCTCACCATGTGCCATCTCTGTCCTGGTTCCATAGCATCACCACCATTGGCATGCCAGCAGCTCACCAAGTGCCATCTCTGTCCTGGTTCCATAGCATCACCACCATTGGCATGCCAGCAGCTCACCATGGGCCATCTCTGTCCTGGTTCCATAGCATCACCACCATTGGCATGCCAGCAGCTCACCATGTGCGATCTCTGTCCTGGTTCCATAGCATCACCACCATTGGCATGCCAGCAGCTCACCATGTGCCATCTCTGTCTTGGTTCCATAGCATCACCACCATTGGCATGCCAGCAGCTCACCATGTGCCAGTGTGGAGTGCTTGGCATGTGAATAGAGCATCCCTTGGCATTGCTGAAGTAGGTCATTGATCTGCTGCTGCCCCCCTCCTCAGCCAGGAGAGGATGCTCTCTACACCTGCCCCCTCCCTTATTCCACAGCACACTCTAGAGAAATGTGCAGCACTGTACAATCACTATTAAGGGAGTGTGATCTAGAAGAGGAACAGGAGCGCAGTGACCTCCTCCGCTGACGTTAGCTCTGACGATCACGGAATTAAGTGGAGGGCCCATCAGGGAGAGAGAGTGTGAGAGAGAGAAGGGGAGAGAGACAGCCGAGAGCGCTCACTACGCAGCAGCCCTGCTGCTGGATCTATGACCGAGGAGCTCTCCTGCCCTGGATTACTGCACTTGTTGTCTTCTTCTGGATTACTCCATACTGAGCACCGCTGTTGGTTTCCATGAAGGATGCTGCTTTGATTGAAAGCCTTTAGGGACTTTTTAGCGCTGGAGATGATTCTATTTCCCTGGAGATCTACCTGGTTTTTGGTATAGGTGCACTTGTGGATCCCCAGTGGATGGCAGCAGGAGCTGGACAGCAATGCATTGGCTTGTCACATGTCAAACGCCAACCACTTCTCTTATCCCAGGTACAATCATCTAGATCTTTCCTAGCTGGAGTTTTCTTGTGTTTATAACTTTAGCAGCTTATGATTGTAGGGTTTGCTCACAGCCTCATGCTAACCAGGTTGGTGTAAGATAGTTTTGGGGAATTTACATGATCAGTTAAGAATGATGCCTAGATTCATTGCTGGAACATTCCTTGCTGTAGAGATGCACCAACCAATGAAAATTGCCCTGATGAATTGATTTTTATTCAGAGCTGAAATAAATGTATACCCTTCCTGCATTATGTAGTCATATACACCTGCTATAGTCACTGTTCATAGTCTACTTTTACTGTAAATGTATACAGATGGGGAATGATGTGTGGTTTAAGGGGGAAATGTGCAAGGGCTTATATAGTAAAAATAATAATAATTGCTTCAAAATATAATAGCAGCAATTATTAGAACTGGGTAAAACCAGCACAGAGTGTGATTTGTTGCACCATACTTCATGATAGTTTGGCCACAGGGTGGCGCTGTTCTAGTTTTGTGAAGTTTATAATTCATTATGATCTTTTGAAATAATGAGGGTTGTTTCTAAGGGGGTAATGTGCCAGGGCTTATTTAGTAGAAATAATAATAATAATTACTTCAAAATGTAATACCATCAATTATTAGACCTGGGTAAAACCAGCACAGAGTGTGATATGTGGCACCATACTTCATGATAGTTTGGCCACAGGGTGGCGCTGTTCTAGTTTTGTGAAGTTTACAATTTATTATGATCTTTTGAAATAAGGAGGGTTGTTGCTAAGGGGGAAATGTGCAAGGGCTTATTTAGTAGAAATAATCATAATTAATTAAAAATGTAATAGCAGCAATTATTAGAACTGGGTAAAACCAGCACAGAGTGTGTTTTATTGCACCATACTTCATGATAGTTTGGCCACAGGGTGGCGCTGTTCTAGTTTTGTGAAGTTTATAATTCATTATGATCTTTTGAGGGTTGATATTTTTGTGATGATGTATTAATAATGTATAGTCATATCTTTCATCAGTGGGTGCACAGTTTTCCTGTTCATTGTATGATTCTTTTGCCTCTTAGATGTTTCATTTTGTTAATGGTATATTTGTCATTCTGCTTTTATTGTTTAGTGGTTAAAATATTTCACAACCTATTAGTCAGTTATTTTTATAATGGAATGGTATGAAAAAAATGCTCCCTATAATCATTCTGTAGGTGGCAGCATACTAGATTGGCTGTTATGTGTGTTTTATTCCTTCGGCCACCTTCATATCTTGTATGTCTTCCAGTATTGTCAGTGATCTTGAGGCTCTTGGACTAGTTAATTGCTTTTTATTTGGATTACATGAGGAGTGTAGTGTTTTTAATGTCTTCATGCTGTGTGTATTATACATGATGCTTTACTTTGCTGATTTTATTTTATAATGTTATTGTACTTCTGCTGTTGTGATTTGAAGCTGTATTTTATGACTATGAGGCATGATGTAATCCATTACACAACTGTAACAGGTTGTAAGCAGCAGATCATGCGCACCTGCCCATGTAAACAAAGTAAACACCCTTTCCTGCTTGTGTCTTGTTGACTTTTAAGCTTATTTTTTAAACTGTATATTCATTTGTACATAAACAACTTTACATAACCATCACATGGTTGGAAAGATTGCTGGGATCTTAGAATCATAGAGTACCATAGTAGCACACATAAAACATTCTACATTGCATTTATCTCAATCAGTGGGTCTGCATATTAACCAATACCCATCCTTTACCCTTCCTTGTTCTTTTGTCTTTAGCTTTATATTGTTATTATTATTTCACAGACTAGATTGGTTTCCCAGTTGTTCTGGGAATTGGAATTTCACTTTTTCAGTATTCATAGAAACTGTCCTTTCTATGAAATAAACTTGCATTCATGTTTCTATAACTATTTACACATTTAGAATAAAACATTTGTAGACTTTTCAGTATATATGGAGTATGGTATTGCTGAAGTTTGAGAATACTTCTGTTGCTGTAGGTTTACGTCAATGGTAGTAACCAGTTTCTTCAAACTCCATACAACAATCAATTCTGAGTCTATCACTTATGTATTATATTAAATATATTATGTCACTAGAAATAATTCATTTGTATGCTGTCATTACCTTCTATGTACTCTCTGTATAATGTTGACCTATGTACTTACAAGGAAGTATGTGCAATTTGCATTGGAGAAAGCTGTACAATATAGATACTTAAAAGATAGATATGGATACTATGTCACTTTCGTGGTTCATGCAAAGCGATATTGTCAGTCATTGTTACTACGTTACTTATCTTTTAAAACCATACCATGAAAAATCCACTTTAGAATGGCAGATTACTATTCATGGTATAGGTTTACATTGCATACAACTGCTATGTCATCTGAGGTCTATGGATTCCATAGCAGGTCATTTCAGATTTAAGCATAAAATCAAGCCAACTACATAACAGAGTGTAATGGAAACATTGAGAAAATCAGTGTATCAGTTCTAAAGAGGACTTGTGGCCATTCCTAACATGTCAGTTATACTAGTGTTCCCCATGGAATTACAGTTCTGGAGCATCTTTCCTTAAATGGAATAGTAACACTCATCCGACAGATTCAGTACTACATTTATAGGAGGAACAGTAGAGGAACAGCCCAACACAAACTGGTAAGAGAATGTGCTCCAGATTTGTTATCTCATGGGTAACAAGTATTTACTTAAATAAACATGTCAGGAGATGTCTCAGGTCCTGTGAGTTCTTCTCATTTTGTGGAGATACAAATGTAGATTAAAACCAGTGAAAGAATGGATTGAAAAACTGACAAATATAATGATCCCTTATTGTGATTACTGGGTTGAGTTGACATTCCTGTTTCTTGAGGAACCTTTTTTCAGCTCCACAACTGATCTAAACCTAGCCATAGTCATTAGGTAAATGTCAAATGATCCCCTTATTCTGAATGTAGGATCCACCTTTTGGATGTCTATTGGTGAAGAATCAGGCAGATTGGGTTTCAACATGACTGGATATTTGTCCCCCTGGAGACACCTCACGCAGCCCTTATTCCTCTCTCCCTGTTAGAGCGGGGGAGAGATAGCTGTCTATCTAGATGGCTTTAGACTAAGCTCACACTTTGTTTTCAGTTTCCATGACACTGAGTCTCCTGCATCAGTTTGTATCAGACTTCATCAGTCCTGTAATGATTAGTTTTCTTTTGTACAGGATCCATCATCATCTGTTTTTCTTGATCATTGATTTTAGTGGGTGACAGAATGAAAAAGTAATGGAAACTGATGTCAATTTGTAATCAGATTTTCAATCTATGTACATTAGTTTTACATGGAAAGAAAATAAAACTTTGAACTAAGTATGACTGCACACAGATACAGTGGAAGGAAGATTTATAGCAGTATGGTTAGCGGCTCTCTAAGTAAGCTACTGTTTTTTCTTCTATCCTTTTGCAACATTTCTTTTAATTAATCCCGTAATTTTTAAAATCTTTGGACCATAACAAACATGAATTATGAAAATCAATATGATTCAAGGAATTGATACAATGTAATGTTGTGTTCCCAGATTATAGTCCAAAGTAGCAATGGCAGCCAGTGCAGAGGACATGGTGGCCACTCAGATAAAAGGCTATTGATGAAATGCAAGAACTGAATTTCTATTGAGGGCCATACAGCACAGGTTAGGTTTGGATTTTCAGTGGATTCTTAATACTGAATCCACCGTAAATCTGTTCAAAGGCCTGTGCTGTGTAGACATAGTCTAAGAATGCTTTCAAAAATAGAAATATTAGGTCATGTCTCCACTGCACAGCTTTACAATCGTATTGTTGGCGCTTTTAGTTTTTTAAAAGCGGTGAAAATACAATTGTTCCTGCAGCCGCATAGACGACAATAGAAAAGATGAGCTGTAGTCTCCACAACTCGTCTTTTCTCTGCTCATCTTCTGGCGCCAGCGTATTATACACTATGTTGTATAATACGCCGGCGCTTTTAGTTTTTTGCCGTCTTCCCAAACAATACAATTGTATGGGCGACATCAAAAAAATGAGTAGCGACCACTTTTTTGCACAAAACATGACAAAAACCACAGTCCTGCTTCAGGGAAAAAACGGCCACTTTCGGGCCATTCTTTGTCTGATGCAGTGTAGACATAGCCTTAATAGTTTATTTCATCAAGTAACAAAATGCAAAGAGAATGAACTAACAAGAAATAGAAATGAAATCAATATTTGGTGTAACAACCCTTTGCCTTTGGAGTCCTGGAAGCCATGAGATGACCCTATAGAACCCAGATCTCAACATCATCCAGTCTGTCTGGGATTACATGAGACAGAAGGATTTGAGCAAGTCTATATCCACAGAGGATCTCTGGTTACTTCTCCAAGAGGTTAGGAACAACTTCCCTGCCGAGTTCCTTCAAAACCAGTATGCTATTTTATCTAGAAGAACTGATACTATTTTGAAGGCCAAAGTTTAGCACACCAAATATTGATTTGATTTTTATTTCTCTTTTGTTCATTTACTTTGGATTTTGATAATTGATAAAAATAAACTAATAACATTTCTATTTCTTTCTCACTTTGCAGTATTTCCACACCTGCCTAAAGCTTTTTCACAGTACTGTAAATTCCCATAATATCAATATGATTATCAATATGAATGATTATCAATATGAATATCAATATGACATTCACAAAGTGAATGTCCTCCATAACTAATCATAGTTGCCATTATATATCCTACAGGTATCAGAGCTTTTGAGTTTTTAGTAAGATACCTTTGTTTTTGTTGGCATTGGAGCTGTAATGTACTTAATACAATGGTAGGTGCTATCATATACCTTTCTCACAGCTTAAACTGGAGAACATTTTTTAGGACTGGCCTAGATTGTGACATAACTAGTACACAGTGGTATCAACTAAATGATGCACCGTTTGATTTCAGACTGACATGAACAGCCATGTAATGCATGCATTTAATACTGGGAATAACTAAAACCCTTAGTCTGGGTCTACACAGCAATTTGAAAATGCCACCCAAAAAAACTCGGTTGGATTTTGGATTTCGGTGGCTCAGTACATTGGGGCTGCGGGATTCCAACAGCGGTCCGGCGGAATATGCAACATGTTCTATATTCCACCAGGCGGTTTTATGTTTAGGAAATCCTCAGTAAAAAATCTGTGCTGTGTAGACTGCAGCATGGATTTCCTATTGAGAGATACACAGCGCTGGGTACGGTCGGATTTTCGGCTGATTCAAAACACTGAATCCAATGAAAAAGCGACCTAAATCCTGTGCTGTGTAGACATAGCCTTAAATTATGCACAGTTTATCTGTTATCCCAGCCACTCACAAATAACATATAAAGTAACACTTTGTGTTACAATGATTCAACCTATTGGGTGTAAGGTTTCTGTTACCTCCTCACTTCTTATCTTCATGAAACAAATAATATACTTGCTATTCTTCTAATATGTTGCACAAAAATAACTTGTTCATCATTCCAAATACAAATCATGATGGATTTGTTACAGTCCCAGTTGAATGCTGACACCTGATACTGTATAATCAGGTTAACCCTAAGGACAGAATATTTATTTCAGTGTAAAGGTGTCCATGCAAATTCAATGGATTGCAATAGTATTCATATCCCTTGAACTGTTTCTCATTTTTAAATGTTAGGGTATGTTCACACGGCATAATTGCGGGGCCTATTTCGCTGCCTATTTTCGCTTCAATACACCCGAAATATGCCCCACGATTACTGTAATTCATAGCTCTCATAGAAATCTATGAATTACGTCTGTCTCACCTGACGTAAAATACGCACGTATTGTGTGCCCGGGGAGAGAAGGGACATGTCATTTCTTCTCGCTGTTTACACGCTGCTGATAATGAACGTGAGTGGGCCCTGCACTTTAGAAGTACGTTCTGACCAGTGCGTACTTCTAAAACACCGGTGCATACAGTACTTATTATGTTATTCAGATATATATCAACAGACTTTAAACATTACAGTTCATTTTTCTAACCATTTTTGGAAGATTATTGGCCTCATGTATGAAAACTGTCTTGGTCTAAGACTTTCTTTGTTGCCCATAGCAACCAATCAGAGCTCCCCTCTCAATTTTTCAGAGCACTATATGAAATGAAAAGGGCTCTCTGATTGGTTGCTATGGGTGACAAACAAAGTCTTAGACCAAGAAAGTTTTCATTCATGTCCCCTATTATTCACCTCTGTTAGCAGACTATTGTCTACCAAATTATAATCTCTTGCATGCTTGACTAAAAATTCAAGTGTATGTTATTGTGCAGTTGTCAAAGACAAAAAAACAAAAAACCAGGCGCTCGTGGAAGACCGATAGTGCTCGGAACAGACAGAGTTATTTAAACTGTGTCTTTATTTCTGATAAAACTGCTGGGGTGTGCATAACCCTACGCAGATAAAAACAACAATGTTAGAGGACTTATTGTGCAGTTGTTCAGTCATCTGCCACTTCATGCAGACCTTAAGGGGCACATCTTTGGCGCAGCATGTCACAGATACATTTATTATGGACTTTATGCACTTTCTGCAGACTGCTCGATACAGGGATGTGAGTTAGGGAAAAGTGGGTGGGGCTCTGCATGAAAGTGGGTGGATCCATGATGTGACATGCTGAACCACAATCTGCGCCAACAATGTACCAAGATTATGTCACAGAAAGTTACCTGAAAAAGTCTAAAAAGTTTGACAAATCTAAAGTTGTACCAATTTATCAATTAGCATAAGCTACTGTGATACATTTGCTGCATTTTTAGACTGCCTGTCTAAATAGTAAATGAGGGCCTATGTGTACTCCCAGCTTGAATGACTTAAAGAGAACCTGTAACATCTCTTGACCTGTCTGTTTTAGTAAATGCATGTGTTTCTTGTGAAGTAGCAATTTCTGAGCATCTTATCCTATAACTCTGTGTTGTGCTGTTGCTCTGTTATTAATCCTAGAAATTTACTGAATCTGTCAGATGGGTGTTACCAGCTAGGGGTATGGGTTCTGCGCAATCGGAAATTTGTGCAGGGACATAACCCTTTAAAAAATGGAATAGTAACGCCCATTTAAACGGATATGTCAAGAGATGTCAGAGTGTTGGACAGCACTAAATTGATGGGATATATTTGCAACCTCCAGTGTGACTTGGAGACTCCATAAAAACTGGCATCTGATATAGCATTGAAATTCTATAGCCACTCTTTACTGTGTGTGACTATGGGAACTGCTGAATAACATGAACACTGACACAGAAGATCCAAAGTCCCTATAGTATTAACCTTTTTGCTTCCAGCACAATTTTCACACCTTTAAGAAACATAAAAAAACTGAATTATAAAATTAATAAAAAAAAAACATAAAATCCTGATACCCATATATTTGTTACTATAAACACCTGGTAAATGTGTGTGAAAATGCTGCTCAGTACTTTATAATTATGGACACCTTTGTGCAATTTTGCATCAAAGTGTAATGTTTTGTAAAAAAAAAAATGCACAAAAAAATTAGGTTTAAGGCTAAATTCTGACACAAGCAGAGCCCCTGTATCCCACATATGCCTAGGTGGACATGAGTATACCAGAATATAGTCACCAGAGCTGGAGAGACTGTACATTTAGTTGATCCAGATATTTGTATATATTTGGGTCAGAGTGTTGACAAATGTCCTGATTAGGTGCAGGAAGTAGTTAAAGGAATGCTTCCACTAAAAGGGAGCATTTTTGTTTAAACCAATATTCATGGAAAACATGCTTTTTTTTAGAATTTCTAACAGTATCTTTTTGGGTAATCTTATGCAATTAAACTATATATATATATATATATATATATATTAATATATTATATATATATATATATTATACACACACAACACAACAACACACACAATATTGTCCTTTTCTAGCTGTGGTTAGTAAAGAAATGAAACTTTTGAATGTCAGGGCAGACTAATCTACTGTGGGTGCTGCTTATCGCTATGTAGTATTACAAATAGTAGGTAATGATTGTTCTATTGTTCTCTGAAAAGGGATAGATAAAATTACGGCAATAAAAAGAGCAATACATGAAAGTATAAGGGAGGGATTTCATGAGGTTATTGCTGATAATGTTTACACTTCTCAGACCAGAGCTGACCAGAAACATGGACCATCAAGCAATCCTCTCACTGCTGTACTATCAGAGTTCACAGAGGAGAAGTCAAAGAGAGTAATGTACATAGAGAAACTTTATTCTTTTACAAAAAAAAAAAAAAAATAACCACCCAATTTAAGAAAAAATAAAGTGCAACATTTCCGAAAAGAGGTGCCACCCCGCTAGTTTTAAGTTGCAAAAAATCAGTGTAAAGTGCTCCTGATTGTACAAATCTGGCATTTGTTTTACCTTGCAGTGTACAATTGATGTGCCTATCTAGGTGCATTGCATAATTTAGGCACATAGCATCTCATTGCTAGCTTATTTAATGCGCCTACTTTAAGTGCATTCAAATGTGTTGTGCCTGGCATATAATGTGTCTAGTTTTGGTGTAGAAAAAAGGGACACCTACCCAAATCAGAGCGCTCACATCATATGATGATGTAAGAATGAATAGGTCTTGAACTCATAGTAACTTAACTAAACAGTTCAACAGCAAAACAATGAAGAGGAAAAGTATAATCAGTACTGAGGCTTGTATACTTTGTGGGAAGCCAATCTTCAGTTGCATACAAGCTAACTAGGAGTCTCCCTGTCCAGCCATACTGTAACGGGTTGGTGGATTCGCTGGACCACCACATAGCGATGATAGTTAAGCCACGCCAGGGAGCGGAGTCTAAGTAGCCCCCGGTATTCACCAGAGCCCGCCGCAAACCGAATATCAATTCAGGTGGCTAACCGAATCAGTTCGTCCAGAGCGGATGGCAGGTCCCGACCAGCGAGCTCGTCTTTAATACGCCCAGAAAAGCCTTGCCAGAAGGTCGGCACCAAAGCCTCATTATTCCAGTCCAACTCTGAGGATAGGGTGCGGAACAGCACGGAGTACTGACCCACAGTAGAGTCGCCCTGACAGTGCGGAACCCCTGGAGGACGGCTTGCAAATTTGCCATCAACGGATCTCCTTGGTCCCATCGCAGAGTGGCCCAGGCCAAGGCTTCCCCAGAGAAGAGGCTAATTATGAAGGCCACCTTAGCCCGCTCAGTAGGGAATTGATGCCCCAACATCTCAATGTGGATGGAGCAGTGACTGATGAAGCCACGGCACTTCTTGGGGTCTCCATCATAGCGTGAGGGGAGCAGATGCAGAGATGGTCCCGGTGCAGGAGCAGGTAGAGCAATGGCTGCTGGAGCAACAGGTGCTGGCATGGCGGCAGCAGCCGCAGGCGGAGGTAGACGGGCCGCAAGGTTCTGCATCATGGCCGCGAGCTGGTCAATACGCTGGCTCTGCTGGGCGATGGCCGTCGGGACGTCCCGGAGATCGGGCAAAGGTACCCTGGCGGAATCCATGGCCAGATTGTACTGTAACGGGTTGGAGGATTTGCTGGACCACCGCAAGCGATGGTCGCTAAGCCACGCCAGGGAGCGGAGTCTAAGTAGCCCCCGGTATTCACCAGAGCCCGCCGTAAAGCGGGATGGACTTGCTGCGGCGTGAGGCTACCTGGTCGCTACCCCTGACGTGACTTGCTTGCGATGGCGGCCGGGGCAATGCGTGGTACAGAATCGGAATCCAGAGACGTAGTCGGGGACAGGCAGACGGTCAGGACAGGCGTTAATCAGGCAAAGTCAGGAAACGGAACGGACTGGTACATGGAACTCCAAAACTCTCAAAACACACTAAACGCACACCAACAATCTGGCAGAGAGTGCAGGAGGCGTATACCTTATATAGGAACAGTGGCCGGCAATTGACAAATTACCGGTGCGCTGGCCCTTTAAATCCAGATCAGCCGTCGCGCGCGCGCCCTAGGCAGCGGGTACGCACGCAGCGGCTGGGACAGACAGGAGCAGGGAGCACAGGAGCGTGGACGGGTAAGTGCACTGACGACGGGACCCGGGGAGCAAGGGGACGGTCGCGGGCGGCCGTGGCACCTGCGCCGGACCGCATGACACATACGTAGACTTCAGCTGTTCCCTGCCTACCATACCCGCTCCTGCTGTACACCTCAGCAGGCTGACTCCTGGTGTGATTTAATTTTATTACACCTCATGACACCTGAAGCCACAGCAACTACACTGACCTTGCTTCCACATGCTTCCCTCCCTCTGACTTCACAGCACGACACACTTATGCTGGACTTTTGCCCAAGCTCTGTTCCCTGTTCCCCAAGACTCAGTGCTGCCATGAATATGGATTGCCACCACCGACACTACAATTATATGAAGAAAAGTTCCCATAATGCCCTGTTCTATCTATTTAGGTGCTGCTAAATGGTCTTACAGATACTGCATTTGAAAATTTAAAGGGGTATTGTCCTATCACACATTGATGGAATATCTATAGGCAGCAATCAATGCCTGATGGGTATGAGTCCCAACTCTAGGACACCTATCTCCAGCGCAGGCCCCCAAAACTCCTGTTTCAAAGTGGAGAAGTGCAAGCCTCAGAACTGCTCAGACTCAGAACTGCTATTGAAATGAATGACAAGTGACAGCGGCTACTTCTCCATTCTGACACAGTAGTTTCGGGGCCCATTCTCGAGGTTGGTGGCATATCTTATCAATATGGCATCAACGTGTGAGATGGCAAAATACTGATTATCCAACAGCATAACAGCACCCTCAGCAATCCATAGACCATGAACAGCAATAAAATTATGAAATTGTATTCTTACTGAGTTATATTTTCAGAACCCATCACCATGTTTCTAGATTCATCTATTTTTCCTGGATGCTAGAGTACTGTAATTCTGTACGCTGTATTGTACAGCTTTTTCTGTTTGAGCCAAGTAGCTTAAGATGAAGAGAATTTAGGAACTGAGAGGCCGCCATCATATGAATAGATCAGGCACTAGATTTACGTATAGCTTCAAGGAACACTGAGAGACGGAGTGTGAAAAGTGCCTTAATGGGGTATTTCAGACACAATAAGATGTTAATGTTGTTCAATGAAAGGCTGAACAACTTATCAAAATACTTCCTGTATCAATTCCTTCACAATCATTTCGTTTTCTGTTTGCTGTCATTCAATAGAAGCTTTCATTTTTTACTATCAGTGGATACAAATCTGTCCTGTCGTGTAATACACAATCTATACACAGAAAGTAGATTGGGAAATTGTATAAATTTTCATTACACAACATTTATTTACTGAAACCAAAATACCCTTTAGGCTGGTTTCACACACATTTAATAATGGCGTTTTTAAATGCAGCTTTTTTTTTTTTTTGTGGCCAGATGTTACATTAAAGTCTGCGGTGTACTATATAGTTGTTTTGGGGATTATGCTTTAGGTATGACCTTTTTTTCAGGAATTTTTCCCATATGCTTATGGATTTCTCTGCAAAACATGAAAGTTAAGGTCAAAAGAAATTGAAAGTTAAAAAATTACACCGGAATGTCACTAAAAAAACCATAAAATGTGTTTCACATTTAAAAAAATGAATCACTTTTAAAGTCAACAGTATTCCTGTAAGTGATGCTGTATCTGTAGATGACATGTATACTGAGTCCTATCATGCAGTTATAGTCTGCAATACAGCCAAAGCTAGATTCAGATTTCTTTGTGTATAAAGGTAGATTTTTTTTTTTTTTTTTTACTTTTATGGATGAATATCACTTGTTTTTTTAATTTTTTTTTTATAAATTACTTACTATGTATTAAGGATTTCATTGGCTATTGAACCTACTGGGGGTTTCCCTAGTAAGCTGGTTGCTTTCGTGGAGCAAAACACAGTGTGATATATTAGTCATATACTCTAAGGCTATGTTCACATGGCTGATTCACGCTGTAATTGCAGGACGGATTTCACCCGCAATTACGGTGTGTGTACGGGGGCAGGGCAGGGGCGGGGGGGCCGTCAGCTCGCCGGCCCCATAGACTTTCATTATCCACAGCATGTATCCCGCCGGGATAATGTGCATGTCACTTTCGACCCGCTCGCCGTATTTCGCGAGCGGGGAGAGGAGAATGAATCCATAGTTCTCTATGAGAACTGTGGATTACCGTAATGACAGTCATACTTCTCAGTAGGTTAGTGTAGCATTCATCTGTATGTATGAAAGTGTCTCACAACACTTTATAAATGTGTGACATTGTAAAACAAAAACGTGCTAAAATGTGCACCCCAAAAAAATTTGTTTCAGCCTCACCACTTTGAAAATGGCATGCATTAGTATTTTTGCACCACATTCTGTCGAGACACATTGTCCGACATGTATGAATTGGTGCTGCACCAAATATCTGGCGTCTTTTCAGCCGCAGCCCCGTTCATACATTTTTAAATCTAACACATTCCACTCCGGGGCGCATTACATCGCGCCTGCAGTGCTGTGTAATGCGCCTGATCTCGGGGGGCGGGTTGGAGGCGGGGTGCACTAGAACCGTAGCAAAGCTACATATTTGTAGCTTCGCTACGGCATTTCTGGGCGCATTACAGCTGGAACACTTTCAAAGTGGTATACCTGATCCGAACTGTCACCCGTGCACTAGAATGCGCCCGATTTATGACCCGCTGTAGAGCGGGTTCATACATCAGGTGCATTCTAGCCTATTATTAGGAGCATAAAATTTGGTGTTGTCGCCCATAATATCTAAGCATATGGTAGAAACAAAAAGATACACACAGATAATGCTACTGTAGGTGCTGGCAGTGGGAATTGTGAAGTTCTAAAGGTGGGTGATGGGGACTGTGCAGGTATAGATTTGGGCAGTGGGGAGTGTGCAGGTATAGGGGTCGGCAGTGGAGTGAAGCTTTCTCTGATGAGGTTGATCTTATTTAGGAAGTGAGTAGCGGAATCATCTGCTGAGAGGAGAGATGAGGGAGGAGGTTCTAGGAAATGGAGGAGAGAGTTGAAGGTGTTGAACAGTTGTCTAGGGTTGTGAGATAACAAGGATAGATAGTGGTAAAGTAATCCTGTTTGACAGAGGTGAGTGCAGATTTGAATTTGAGGAGTGATTGTTTGCATGAGGCAAGGGCATCAGTGGAGCAGGTTGTTTCCAGCGACGATCAGGATATGCCATATGTGTCTGACTAATGTGGGTCTATGTCCATAGAAACCCCCGTCCAGCTTGGTGCTTTGATCACTAAGAATGGAGAGGGTACCACACATGTGGCTCTTTCCATTAGCTTCTGTGGAATTTCTGAACAAAACTAAGCCAAACAGGGAATCAGAGGACCCTGTTCTAGAAATAGTGACATGGGTATACCCCTTTAAACCACTAATGTGCAGCAATACTCTTATCTGACAATACTTAATTCTAATTTCAAGTTCTAGTCAAAACAGTTTTTTTTTTTTTTTTTACACATAGTAAATATTGGCAGATGCAATTGATTTCATTACCTATAGAGGCATAAATAGGTTACATTAGATTCTGTCTGGTTAAGATATTCTTCCCTGGAAGCATTATTGCATCTTTCTTTCTCTTCTTTTTTTTTTAGAATTAGATTTGTTTGTATTTTTGTTCATATAGTTCACTTGGGTAGAGTTCGGAAATTTGATTTAAAATGCATCAGTTTTCCATACAGAAAAAAGGAAGTGCACTCGCAGCAATACACTTTGAGACTACGGCATTAGAGTGTCTAGTTACTGTTCTCTATATTAGCACATATGGAGCTCTGTTGTAAATGCTTGTTTGGCTTCTTACACGCATAGATCTTTAGTTTTTAAATATAACCACCCCTGTACAAGGTAGTGGAAGCTCAGAAACTTACATTTATATTCCAGACATTTGAGAAATTTAGAGCTCTGCGATATATCTTGTAGGGTTTATGAATTACTATAAAGCTGTGTATTTGTTTGTTCACCCATGTAGAAAATGAGATATGTGCCAGCAGTGCCACCTTTTCAAGTGATATATCAAGGACAGACAGATGTCCAGTGCTGTTAGTAAAGCACTTGTCCATGTATTTTCTAAACAAAATTAAAATGAATACCATTTCGCCGCCTTGAGAGCTAACTATTGCCCATTTTCTCAATATAGAAGCCAGTAAAGGAAATCTTTACCATTGTACTTTGTGAGATATTGATGTTATCAATGTGTAAAATAGTAACACTAACGGCCAATGAAACTAGCGCGTAGCAATAAACTAGTGTGCTTATTAATAAAGTGAATACAAGTATAAATCAAAGCTCACTACCTATTTGCACACTGTACGTCTACGTTACAGCCAATTTACTTTCCATGCACATATTTTTAATACTGATGAAAAGCTGCTAGGAAAGTGTGAACCAACACAGTGGTAAATAAATAGATCTATATGCAAATATATGCGCTGATTAACAGCATCTCTCCCAGAAAAAGTGAGTTCATAAACTCTGCATTGTTGTAAATGGAATCAATAAATCAATGCTACAGTATGTCTGCAGCTATTCTGAGGCAGAAGACATGAACATGAAGTTGCAGATGTAACCTCAGACTTTATGTAAGCTTGATGAATGTGTGCAGCTAAAGTAAAGGTTTTCCTGGTGAGTGGACCTAAGGCGTATGTACATAAATGTCAAAGTCACATTTGGGGAGACATGTATGGAACTAGGTGCATCGAAGTTCATTTTAGCATCTATTTTTCAGTGTCAAATGCGCCTGAATGTATGAAAGCAGTTTTTGTGTGTTCATAAATGGAGTCTAAAGTTCATTGCACCTCGTCTGTGTGTTTGCCGAATTACGGAACTTAGGCGCATAAGTAATGCACCAAACATGTATAAAGGTTATAGATAGGCTGGAAATAAGAGAAAAGTCATTAGAATAGCATGTCAGTGAATAGAAACTATGGTACGGATCCTGCTTGGAGGACCACAGGTCTCAGCAATACCTGTGCTGTGCTGGCTCTTGCTGTATGTAGAATAAAGGGTGAGAGGAGCAAAAATAAATTTAAAATTTAATGTAGTAAAAATAAAAAATGTAAAAATCTGAACAACAACATCAGTGGGTTATTTAATATAAAATTAGTTTTAGATTCTTTTAATCTTAAAGGGGTTGTCTCGCTACAATGATTGGGTTTTAATTTAAAGATCTTTAAAAAACAAGCAGCTTTGCAATATATGTTCATTACAAATGTCCTACTGATTTTGAGCTAGCCCTGTTAGTATTACTACATCAGCTTCTCAAATCTCTATAGCAGCCAACCTGTTGATCCTTATCTTACTGGCTGTCAGGTCTGAATGACTCATCACCTTTGAAGACAGGTCGGAGCAGAGAGCCCCTCCCGCACAGAATGCTTCTGGAGTGGAAGGAGGGGGAGGAGGACTCTGGCGTCTGTGTCCATGCTGCTTGGATTAACCCTGTGTGTGCCTGCTTCCTCCTGCTCTCTACACAGATAGATGTGACAGCAGTGACCCTGTGTGTTACTATAATCATGATATGTCTTTGGAACTGTGACTATACTAATGCTATACAGATCAGGCATGTGAATACTTTATGTTCTCCTGTATTAGGGACACATCCTGAGTATAGTAACACTGCCCTTGTTGTTGCTGGAGATGTGGAGACTTGTAAGCTAAGCAGGGGATATAGGAACACTTGCATCCTCTCTGCTCTATTAGCACACAGCTTCATATTCCTCTCTACACTCCTAGATCAGCCCTCTCCTGGCAACAGACCTAGGCAGACACACACAGGGTGAACTCTGAGGGCAAACCCCCTCCCCCCCCTGTATAGAAGTTACGTAGCTGCCTGTGTGCTGATGGGAGGGGGGGAGAGGGAGCAGAAGAGACAGACCAAGAAGCACGCCCCTCAGTTCAACTTACCAGGGACACTGACAGGCTGAAAGCTCGTAATGAGACAACTCCTTTAAATACATTTGAGCTCAGCTTCTATCCTCTATCATATAACCCTATATATCACAGAGCTCAGCTTCTCTCCTTTATCATATAACCCTATATATCACAGTGCTCAGCTTCTATCCTCTATCATATAACCCTATATATCACAGAGCTCAGCTTCTCTCCTTTATCATATAACCCTATATATCACAGAGCTCAGCTTCTATCCTCTATTATATTACCCTATATATCACAGAGCTCAGCTTCTCTCCTTTATCATATAACCCTATATATAACAGAGCTCAGCTTCTCTCCTTTATCATATAACCCTATATATCACAGAGCTCAGCTTCTATCCTCTATCATATAACCCTATATATCACAGAGCTCAGCTTCTCTCCTCTATCATATAACCCTATATATCACAGAGCTCAGCTTCTTTCCTCTATCATATAACCCTATATATCACAGAGTTCAGCTTCTCTCCTCTCTCTATAACTGTACATATCACAGAGCTCAGCTCCTCTCCCTCTATTATATAACCCTGTATATCACAGAGCTCAGCTCCTCTCCTCCATCATATAAACCTATATATCACAGAGCTCAGCTCCTCTCCTCCATCATATAACCCTATATATCACAGAGCTCAGCTCATCTCCTCTATCATTTTAGATATATCTTTCATTGCTCTGGTTCTCTCTCTCTATCATATAACCCTATATATCACAGATCTCAGCTTCTCTCCTTTATCATATAACCCTATATATCACAGAGCTCAGCTTCTATCCTCTATCATATAACCCTATATATCACAGAGCTCAGCTTCTCTCTTTTATCATATAACCCTATATATCACAGGGCTCAGCTTCTCTCCTCTGTCATATAACCCTATATATCACACAGCTCAGCTTCTCTCCTCTATCATATAACCCTATATATCACAGAGCTCAGCTTCTCTCCTCTATCATATAACCCTACATATCACAGAGCTCAGCTTCTTTCCTCTATCATATAACCCTTTATATCCAGAGTTCAGCTTCTCTCCTCTCTCTATAACTGTACATATCACAGAGCTCAGCTCCTCTCCCTCTATTATATAACCCTGTATATCACAGAGCTCAGCTACTCTCCCCCATCATATAAACCTATATATCACAGAGCTCAGCTTCTCTCCTCTCTCATATAACCCTATATATCACAGAGCTCAGCTCCTCTCCTCTATCATATAACCCTATATATCACAGAGCTCAGCTTCTCTCCTCTATCAAATAACTCTATATATCAGAGATCAGCTCCTCTCCTCTATCATATAACCCTATATATCACAGAGCTCAGCTTCTCTCCTCTATCATATAACTCTATATCACAGAGCTCAGCTCCTCTCCTCTATCATATAACCCTATATATCACAGAACTCAGCTTCTCTTCCCTCTCATGTCCTGCTCTCAGATAGAGGTGCATAAACCACCTGACAGGTTCTTTATAACGGAGTAGTCCAGTAGTGGATATTTGTGGACATCAACTGTAAAAAACTGTCTGATATATGCTCAGCTATTGCTGTAACTTCCCATAGATTATAATTGTAAGTGAAATGCACATGGATATCTGACTCACCTTCACTTTTCCACATACTTGCTGCCAGGTTAACCCTGTCTTAACGAAGTTATCTAATAGAAAAAAAAGTTTTTTAAAGCGGGCCCCCAACCGCCGGTCCGCGGACTTTGGGTCCGGGGGGGGGCGGATCTTCTGGGGGCCGGCAGATCTAGCACTCGCCGCGTGCGGCCCTGCATCATAGAGGAAGCAGGGAAGTTTTCCCTGCTTTCCCATGTTGTAGATGCGGCGCTCACTGAGCGCTGTAAATCTATAATGAGAGGGGCGCAGGGAGTGTGATGCCAGTGAGTCCCCCCCCGCGCCGCTCGCTGTGTGGCTGCCGGGGGGGAGGACTCGGCCGGGGTTTCCGGGGGAAAGGGTGGTGATTCTTTTTACTTTTTTTTTTTTTCCCTGGCTCCCTACTGGGGGCAGCACTAGGGGGGGCCGCTATCTCTGGGGCAGCTATTCTGGGCAGCTATCTCTGGGGCCACTCGGGGCAGCAATCTCGTAGGAGCACTACTGGGGCAGCACACTGGGGCAGCACTACTGGGGGCAGCTATCTCGGGGGGCAGCACTATGGGGGCAGCACTCCGGGGGGCGCACTCCTGGGGCGCATCCTGGGGAGCACTACGGGGGGCAGCTATTCTGGGGGCAGCTATCTCGGGGGCGCACTACGGGGGGCAGCAATCTCTGTGGAACTATGGGGGCGCACTAGGGGGGGCAGCACACTGGGGGCAGCTATTCGGGGGCGCACTACTAGGGGAAAGCATACTGGGGGGCGGGGCTTCTCTTTAGCAGCACTACTGGGCATCACTAGGGGGCAGCCTACTGGGGGCGTTTCTTTGGGGGCAGCATACGGGGGGGCAGCACAGGGGGCCGGCCCCATTCTGGGGCGCACTACGGGGGGCAGCTATCTCGGGGGGCAGCCCCCACTGGGGGCAGCAACTCTGGGGGCAGCACCATGGGGGAGCTATTTGGGGGGGCAGCATATGAGGCGCTATCTCGGGGGGGCCCACTACGGGGGGCAGCTTTTGGGGCAGCACTACGGGGGAGCTATCTCTGTAGAGCCTTCTGGGGGCAGCATATGGGGGAAAGCATTTTACGGGGGCACCCTATGGGGGCCTATCTCTTAGCCAATTTTATCACTTTCTCCCACACTACCTACAACATATTTTCCCTATTCTTAAACTATCACCTTTTCTCCCAAAACTCTCACAATCTTCACCAAACTCACAAATTTTACCACTATCAAACTTTCTCCCACAAAAAACCCACAACTTTCACTTTCTCAAAACTACTCCCAACACTCCAATTCTCAAACATCCACTATCTCTTCACCCCACTACACTTTTCCCCCCTCATTTTCCCTTTTCAAACTTAAAAACATTTTACTCACATTCTCCCACATATTTTAGGGGATTTTAAATGGGGAGTCGATGGGCCCCGCTCAATGGGGGCAAAAATCTTTTTTGGGAAGCATATGGGGGCATATTCGTAGGATAAGGGGCCCACCCCCCTAAAATTATAAAAAATGGGGGCGCTCTACCCAGCACTTCCCAGCTATCTTTTGAAACCCCACTCTGGGCGCCCAGGGGGCAATCTGAGGGCAGACACTGAGGGGCAGTCACTGGGGGGCCCCAGTTTTCTTGGGGGCATTTTGGGGGCAACAATCTTGGGGCAGCACTCCTGGGGGTAGCCTCTGGGGGTAGCATTACGGGGGCACCCCTTTCTCTGGGGCAGTACTCTGGGGCAGCAAAATTTTGGGGGGCAGCATCTTGTGGAAACATATGGGGGGGCAGCACTCGGGGGGCGCATCTGGGGGGCGCATATGGGGGCGTTCTCGGGGGGGCAGATTACTGGGGAGCATGTGCATTATTTATGGGGTTTTGTAGATTATACGGGGCAGTATGTGCTTTTAAAATTTGGGGCGTTTTGTAGCAAATTACTACTGGGGCACTATGTAGCATTCTACTGGGACAGCTATGTACATTCTACTGGGACAGCTTGTGCTTTTCATGGGGCAGCTTGTTAACACTTATGGGGCAGCTTTTGTAGCTAACTTTCGGGGCAGCTATGTTCATCACTACTGGGGAGCTATTTTGCATTACTACGGGGAGTTGTATCATTACTACTGGGGCAAGCTAGTTGCTTACTACTGGGGAGCAAATCTATCATTAAACTTGGGGCAGTTATTATGTACATCACTACTGGGGCAGCTTTTTCCATGTATCTTAACATGGGGCGCTATGTATCATTACTCTGGGGCTATCTAGTATCATTATACTGGGGCACTTGTTATTTCTACTGGGGCAGTTGTATCATTTACTGGGGCAGCTATTATGTATCATTACACTGGGGGCTTCTTCTTACTATGGGGGCCTACTATTTTCTTACGGGGAGCTATCTATGTATCCTGTCACTCGGGGGCGTAGTATCACTACGGGGGGCAGTTATCTTGTATCACGGTCACTTTTTTGGGGAGATTATGTTCCTGTCACTACGGGGGCAGCTATCTATGTATCCTTCCAAGGGGGGCCCAGCTATCATGTATTATCACAACGGGGGGGCCGCTTTTTAGTATCACTGTCACTACTGGGGCAGCTAGCTATTATCATAGGGGGCAGCTATCTATGTTTTCACTTTTCCATAGGGGGCAGTTATCTAGGAAAATCATTACTCGGGGGCAGTATCTATGTATCCTATCATACTGGGCAGCTATGATGTATCACTATCAATCCCTGGGGCAGCACTAGTATCACTGTCACTAATGGGGGCAGCTATTAGATCACTATCACTATGGGGCGCATGTATCATATGGGGCGCTAGCTATGTATCATGTCACTATGGGGCAGTTATCTATGTATCACTATCATTATGGGGAGAGCTATGTACACTGTCACTAGGGGGGCAGCTTATCTTTGTATAAATTTCACACTGGGGCAACTTTTATCACAATACCTATTGGGGCAGCTATTTGTATCACTATACTCTGGGGCAGTAGGTAGCTTTTTACAGGGGGGCATTAGTACACATCAAAAGGGGGCAGCATCTATGTATCATTCACTCTGGGGCAGTAGCTATGAATCACTGTCCTACTGGGGCAGCTAGTATGTTCACATCACTATGGGGCAGTTTTATGTATCAATATAAAATACTGGGCAGCTATCTATGTATCACTGTCATATGGGGCAGCTATTATGTATCACTATCACTAAGGGGCCTATCATGTATTATCACTACGGGGCCCCGCTTTCTTGTATCATGTCACTACTGGGAGCTATCTATGTATTATACAACGGGGGACTTCATGTTCACGTCATTTTCTGGGGAAAGTTGTACACTACTGGGGGCAGCTATTCTATTTTATACACAGGGGGGCTAATTTTTTTTTAAAGGGGGGCATATATTCTTTTAAGACAAGGATTAATAGTATATTATAAAAATTTAATGCTACCCACAGAGTGATCAATATTACTGCGGGACTGTTGTCAGCTCTATGGGGGCAGCATTATTAATATAAAAAGTGCCCACAGAGCTACAATCATCTCCAGTTTTAAAATATGGTTTCCCATACTAACCCCTAAATGACACGTATAACTGTAGGTTTTTTTTTTTGTGTGTTTATTTTTAAACATCCAACCCCCCCACGCCCCCCCCCAATAACCACCCCCCAATAACCCCCCCCCCTCCCCCTGGTGGAAAATTGTCGGGATCAACCGGGCCCTGGTGGAAAAAAGGTTGGGGACCCCGTTCAAAGGATTCTTTTAGGCACTTTTAAAATGTGCTTTCATTTCATTTTCTGTGAACTTTCTGCAGCTCTACTTAAGTTGTTTGATGACAGGAAGCTCAGAAGTTCTTTGTGTTTAGGCACTCAGGAAACAACTTTGTGTGGAGCCCAAGAGATCAGGTGACCAAAGGGTTTTGGCTCTTTTCAGGGCAGCATTTGAAACCATGCTCCCTTTTGGACTTCCAAAGCTTTCAACATAAGGTTCAAAGAAGAACACGTATTGAGACTAAGGTTTAAAGGGCAAAAATACCAAAAACGAAGGGGCCTCGATTGTTGTTTTCAAAGGCAAAGGGAAACAGACTAAATACAGAAAACATCACAGGGAGATGAATAAAGACTCAGGCATGCATTTTGAGAATGTTTTGTTTGTCTGACGACAATTCCTTTTTTGGGCCAAAAAAAGAATTCAGATAAAGTTATCTAACTGAATGGAATTATGTACTAAGAGCAAGCAAAGTGAAAGAGTAAGAAACCACAACACAAGGAATATAATAATCTCTAATAAAATATGTTGTAGTGTTATATATTTGATAAGTGATAACATACAGTATAAGTATACAGGAAACAGCATCCAGATGTCAGATTTTAATTCCCATACACAGATTCAACATGATGTTATTCGTTAACTGTGGTTAGTGAGTAAATAAAAATATAATTGTGCCTTGAGCTTGTGTTTTCCTTTGATGTAATAAAGCTTTATTTGATTAATTAAAGGTCCTGACCTGTAGAAATCTGACTCTTGTAGCACAATAAGAAACCAAGCAAAGCTATGATTGTATTGATTTTAAAACCATTAATCATTGCTCATTAGAATTTAGAGCTAGTGTTTAATAATTTTCAATATCTTCTGAACACAAATAGATTGTGTTAGCATGTACCAACAGCGGTAAGAGTGGAGCACAACACAGGCTATAAAAAAGACTGTCTATAGAAACAATCACGTTATAATCAATAGCTTGAATGAAGAAGAAATGCATGCAATCTTGATTCACTTAAGTAGGCTGTCTAATTGAAACAAATTGCCTCAAAGTAGAGCTATGCTTTACACAATGCTTTTTTTTTTTTTTTTAAAAGACCTCCGTTAGATATGGATATGATGTTTTATGGTTGACTGTATCTCACTAATAGTGAGCGCAGACACCTTACATTTTCCAGAATCACGTGTATTTTATTTAAGGGAAATACTGCGAGCTATGACACTGATAGTACCCTAAAGTAGTCAGTATGTAGTCAGCTTGTTATAACAGTGTGATTTGGTGTGTGTGCCGTCAAAATAACCTCATACACCAGCCATAATGTGCTAAACCGTGGAAACTAAAAGATGAGTACATCTGTACAGTAAAAATGGAAACAATTCGTGCTCAGTAGTGTCAATATTTTGTGTGGCCACCATTATTTTCCAGCCGGCTTAAATCTCTTGCGATGGAATTCACGGAGCTTCACGGTTGGCAATGGAATACCCTTCCACTTCACCAAACCTCATGACACACATCATGGAGTTAGTGGATGTTAGAGACATTGGCACCTTCAACTGTCCATTTGGGGATGACCCAGCAGTGTTCAAGAGGGCGTTTAGATTGGGACTTACTTTGAACTGTCCAGTGCTTTTCCCTACTTTTGTTTTGTAAGGCCAGTGGTCAACTTGTATGCTGTGTTTGGGGGTCGGTTATATGCTAGAATACTGCCTGTGGCCAGATTCTGATTGGAGGGGTTATGCTCTGCTTCGTATTTCACGTACATGTGGCATTGTGGTTCCCTCAAGAACTGCAGATCCCCTCTGCGGCAGACTCCTGCAGCGACCAAAACCATGGCAATTCCATCATCATGCTTGATGTAGGCAAGCACACTTGATTTTGTACTCCTCACGCCCACACACTTGACACCCATCTGGGGAACCAAATGTTTGTTCTTGGGCCTCATCATCACAGGACATGGTTCAGTATCTATGTCCATGGCCTGTGGTCTCTTAGCAAACTGAAGAGGGACTTCCTTCTGGGGACATTAGCCATGCAGATCAATTTGATTGCACTGTGTGGCCTATGTTCTGAGCACTGACACAGATGGACCACCCCACCCTGTTACCTTGCCAGCATGCTGGCAGCACTCATATGTTATCTATTTTGACAAGTGGTGCGCATCTCTGGATAATGCGTGAGCACTTGCACTCAACTTCTGTGTCGACCATGCGAGGGCATGTTCTGATGTGGACCTATCTTGTTTACGGTGATCGTTTATTTTTTCTATAATAATTTTTTATATTTGTACAGTTATGATGATTTACCTTGGGCCCGGAGGGTTTGACATATCGCTGGATCAGTTTTGGGTTGAACGATTGCTGGGTGGGGCTGGTGAGGAATCCAGCTGTATGGTGCCCCACATTTGGCACAATGACAAATGTTAGGGTAGGTGGAGCGGTCCTTAATAATGATTTAGGCCAAAAGCTCTGGCAAGGACCTCCAGGTAATTTTTTCAGAAATATTACCTGTTCCTCGGGTCACCAGAGAGGCAGCGCGGGGATTAGAGAGGGTGAATAAGTGCTCAAAAATTTTGTGTGAGGAAAGAGGGATTTGGGTTTTTGGGAGAAACTGGGCTGACTTCTGTTTGGATAAGACTTATGCTAGGCGGGTGCACTAATGGAGGGTGAGTGTAATTGGAGGGACAAAATGGCCAGGAATGTTGGAGGTATTTTTAAACTAGGGACTGGCGGGAGGGAGGGTAACTACAATATAGATGATGATAGTGAAGAGAGAGAAGGGGATTTAGGAATATAACGGGGGTGGAGTGGAGGGAGGGGGTTGTGCAATAGATAAAAAGATTCGGGAGAAAGGAATAAAAACTGGAAAATCTTCTAAATGCATGTGTCAATGCCAGGAGTCTGACCAACAAAACAACATTGACTCGAAATTATTAATAGTTGAAGAAAAATATCGACATAGTGGGGAATAACGGAACATGCTGGACGAGAGCTACGAGCTGGTGCGTTAACTTAAGCGGTTAAGTCTATTTAGAAGGATCGTAAAGACCGGAAGGGACGGGGAGGTTGTCTTTCTCTATGTAAAATCTGTTCTGAAGCCAACCTGCGGGAAGATTTTAGGTATCAGGTAATGAACATGTGGAATCATTTTGGGTAAATATATGGGGGTATAACGAGTATTAAAATTCTATATGTAGTCTGCTATAGGCCCCAAATCATAACAGATACCATGAGAAGACTGTACTCTTAGGCAAATAGTGGGCGGCTAATCAGAATGTGGTTATTATTAATCGGCAGCTTTCTGTGTAATATCCAGAATCAATGGGAATCTGAATCCTGTATGCTCTCAAAAGAACAGTTTTGACAATCACTAATGATAATTACCTTTGCCCAAATGGTGTGCAAGAACCAACTAGAGGAAAGGCCCTTTAGAAATTATTTTTTGATCTAATAGATCTACAGAGTAACAATGGTTCAGTTTGAGGGGACCAATAGGGACATAGTTGGACATATTATAAAAAATTTACGTTTATCCTTCTATAAGAGTTTTTTGTCAAGGAGCCACAAAAACACTGAATTTTAGGAAGGCTAATTTTATTCTGCTGTGGACGGCTAACGTATTGACTGGGCAATGTGTTTAATTGGCAGAACAAATAATAAGGATATTTTTAAAACCATTCTAGGATACCAACTGTGAGAGGTACATACTTCATGGTAATAGAAAAATTAGACAACAGGAAAACACAATGTGGATCAACAGAGATGTAACGGAGGCAATAAAAACAAAAATAATGGCGTTTCAGCTACTAAAACAGGTAGAGGTGTGAAGGAGGGCAATCACTAAGAGCTTTAGGGAAAAATATAAAGTGTGTAGAATTATAGATAAAGGAAGCAAGTGGAGAATGCCGGAAACGACATATTGCTATAGAAAGTAAAACTATCCCAAATATTTTTTTAATATATAAATAGTTAAAAGATTAAATACAGGAGAATGTTGGCCTTGAAAATACTGAGCGAGAGGACAGTAGAGGGGATGAGAAAAAAGCAAAGTATTAAACACTTTTTTATCCACTGTATTTACAAGGAGGATAGAGCTTCATGATGAAAGCGGGGATAGGTATATCACTTAAAAGTTTTTGTCTAACCAGGAAGAAGTGCAGCTCCCGCCTTAGGAAGAGATTAAAATAGACAATCCCAGGTAGATGGCATCCACCCAGTGTACTAAGGGAGTTAAGTGATGTCATAGATAGGCCCTATTCTTAATATTTATGTGATTGTATAATAACGGGGTATTTCCCAAATGATTGGCACAAGCAAATGTTGGTGCAATATTACATAAAGGGAGTCAAAAAAGTGTTTCCAGGAAAAAATATTAGGCTGGTAAGCTTAACTCTGTTGTAGGTAAATGCTTTGAAGGTTTCTCCAGAGGTTGCTATCTGGAGTATCTCATCTTGACAATATAATGTATACGCCGTTCCAGCATGGGTTTATGTAAGGATCAGTCCTTGTCTAGATAATTCTCTCGCTTCTATGAGGAAGGTCAGTGCTAGGTATGGATGTGGGTGAGGCACTGGATGTCATATAATCTAGATTTTTCTAAAAGCATTTGATACGGTGTCTGGTGCCAATAAAATGTAGGAATTAACATGGAAAAATGTTTGGGGAGGGGGGAAGGAAAATGTGTGCAAGTGGTGTGGCAATGCTCACTGTTAGAAAAACTAAACGTGGTAGTAATTAATCCGGTACATACTCAGACTGGATTTATGTATCTAGTAGGGGTACTCCAAAGTGTCAGTATGGAGCATCTTTCCTCTTTTACATTTTCCATTAATGATCTTACACAGGGTTAACAGTGAATATCGATCTTTGCAGACGATACTAAGCTCTGAAAGTAATCAACACTGTTGAGGATATGTGTTATTTCAAAGGGATATTGGATAAGTTGGTGCGGGGCTAGGAATGGAAGATGAGGTTGAAATACAGATAAATGCAAGGTTATGCAATGGGGAAGAGATATCCATTAACATGGACTACATTGTTATATGGGAAAAGGTGGGTAAAAGTGTCATGGAGAAGGACTTGGAATAATGGTGGACAAGTAATATTAATGTAGCAGCCAGTTGTCAGGACAGCGTGCCAGGCATATAGGATCTTGGGGTGCTTAAAAGGGGCCATAGAATGTAATTGATGAGAACATTTTCTCCATTATACAAGTCATGCGTTAGACCACACATGTAGTTTGTGTTTCTGTTTTGGGCACCATGTTGCACTGGAAAGCATTGTAGAGCTTGAAAGGTACAATGGGTGGCAACAAAAATATTAAAAGGAATGGGTGGACTTACAGTTCCCAGATAGATTTGGCAAGTTTAGGGAGTTATTTAGTTGGAGAAAAGCGGGGGGGGGGACATAATAATATGTTTAAATACATCAAAGGTGCACTATACACTCATTAACGGCCACTTTATTCGGTTCACCTATTTGCTACGTAACGGTTTGGAGACCCCTGTTGCTTCAAAATGCCTCAATTTTCGTGGATAGATTCAACAAGGTGTTGAACGAGCTCGAATTGGTTACAGGGGCAACGAGTGCAAGAAAATATTCCCCACACCATGACACCACCACCACCAGCTGAACGTTGATACATGCAGGATGGATCCATGCCTTTCAGTTGTTGACGCCAAATTTGACTACCATCCGAATTGTGCAGCAGAATCGAGACTCATCAACCAGGCAACGTTTTTCCAATTTCTACTGTCAATTTCGATGACTTGGGCAAAATTGGAGGCTCACGTTTCTGTTCTTAGCTGGCTAATGATGTGTGGATAACAAGGGTTGTGGTCTTTCTGCTGCTTGTATGCCCACTCGGCCTCAAAGTTCGCCGTACTGTGCGTTCAGAGATGCTCTTTGCTCACCTTGGTTGTAAGCGTCGTGGCTATTTGAGTCACTGTTGCCTTTCTATCAGGCTCGACCAGTCTGCCATTTCTGTTGACCTCTGGGCAATCAACATGGGCTTTTTTCGGCCCACACGGAATGCGCTCATGGTTGTTTTTTTCTTTTCGGACCATTCTCTGTAAACCCTAGAGATGGTTGTGACGTGTAATCACAGGAGATCAGCGTTTCTGAAATACTCAGACACACCCTTCTTGGACACAACATGCCACGTTCAATAGGCAATTAATATTCACCTTTTTTCCCATTCTGATGTCTCTGGTTTGAACTGCTGGGATGGTCTTGTCACATGTCTACATGCTCTAAAGCATGAGATTGCAGCCATGTGTTTGGGATGTTTTGAAATTAAGTGTTAATTTACGTCGCAGTTGGATGGTGTACTAATAAAGTGCGCGGTTAGTGTAGAGATTCTCTCCCAAAGATTTATTGAACAGGGCTGTATCTGAGAACAGGGGGCATCTCTGCGTTTGTGGAAGAGAAGTTTTACATAAACATAGAAAAGGATTTCTTTCACTGTAAGAGCAGTGAGATATGGAATTCTCTGCAGAGGGACATGTATGGTGAATTCAATACGGAGTTTTCGTTCCAAAATGGTTTGGATGTTTCTTGGAGCGTAATAATATAACAAGTTTATAGTGCACTTGGATTCGAGAGGGGTCATTGATCCAGGGGGATTATTTCTGATTGCAGATTGGAGTCGGAAGGAATTAATTCCTATATGTGGGACCAATTGGCTTCTACTCATTGGGGTTTTTTGCTTCCTCTGGATTACACCTTAGCACAACAGGCCTGAATGATGGTCGTCTTGCTTTTTTCGGCCTTACATCAACTATGAAACCATTGTATGGTCTTGGCCACCAGCTGAAGCTTATTTCAGGGTGTTGGCATTCATCTTTCAGCTAGGCCTTCTTTATGTAGAGCAACTATTCTTTTTTCATACTCTTAGACAGTTCTTTGTCGTGAGATGCCATGTCGAACTTTCAATGTCCAGTATGAGAAAATGTGAGAGCGATGAAACCTGAGACCTTGTTACACTAACGAGTCTCATGACACTAGGGAGGGAAAATGGCAAATTGGCCACAATATCTTCAGCATTATCCCATGAAAAGATATAATACAATATTTACAAACATGAAGGGTATAGCACAATAAGAAACCATACTGTGCATGGCACTTTTTCCAGTTTAAATAAATAGGGAAAGAAAAGTAGTAGTTAAAAACTAATAATTATAATGTTCAGGAGTGTACAATACTTAAATTTATTTCGACCCTTGTGGATGTGTATATTGTTAATGCTGTTAATAAGGGAGAAAATATCATGTAGAGAGTGGTTACATAGAAGACAAAGGAGGTTGGGGCCAGAGGTAATGAAAGATTTTGCTATTGGGTTTTAGTGTGATTTGTTATTCTTAGTTTCTTAAGGGAACTTGTGCTAGCTAGCTTTTGTGAGGAATGTGGGCAGACTGAAATTGATGTGCAGGTTATCACCCGAGCGTTATAACCATGTGTGTTTTGCCTGAAACGCTGTGGCGTTCCCAGCTTAAACACCCACTGAACTTGTCCCAGATGCAGGAAGATCCAATGTGTGGAGAGATGAGTCCAATATGAGTCTTCTCCTTGCCCCCTCAGCTTAACTGACAGACTCCCTGTAGACAAACATGTACGAGAGCTATCAGTCTGTAATATCTCAGCTAGTTATAAAGGTGCAAAATATACCAATCACTTGTATGTAGGAAACATCAATCATCCCAAATGCCGCATCCGTAAAAAGATCCCCAAGAATGCTGCTACTTAAAAGATCTACTACATGGTATGTGAGCTTGCTAGCTCACAAACTTTTGGGACACAAATGACATACTGATCTTAATGCGAAAAGTGGATTTGACTTGCCCCTCACAACAAAAAAGTTTCCTGTTTCAGGATTTTTTGACATTGAGAACTCACAGCTTGGAACATGTTGTTGTTGGCTGCAAACGAGAAGGCTTTTGAACCATGGTGGCAGATAATCCTTCCAGCAGTAGGGAGGTTTGGAGACAAGTCAAAATTTCCTACTATGGAAGGGTGGAGGTAGTGATAAGCCAGGGAGGACTACAGAGGGTATCTTGAGACGGTGGGACACTTTTATAAGCCCACTTTCTTACCGCGAAGAAATAAATCACATCTAGTACCATTCCGGTAACTATAATGGTAGCTTAGAAGGGGAGATGACGGGTATGTTAGGGTGCTCAGTTTGAATGGTAAGTTAATCTACATTCGGGAAATGTTAGGGGCCTGATGTCCGAGGATGAGGAATATCGCTTACCACACGAGCTCATCTGACTTGAATCGCAAAAGAAATAAAGGAAAATCGTTCACAGAACAAACCTATTTAAAATTGATGCTTACACGCTGTTTTTGGTGGAATGGTCTTTAATTTTTGCTTGTTTTAGTTGCCATTTAATCAACTTAACATGCAATTTTGCTGTGCCCTCGTTTATCATGATCTCATTATAGTGAGATATGAGAGAGTATGTAAATATTACATGCTGTTAGATTTAAAACATATAAATGACATGCATACTGTTCCTGTTTTTGTATGTTAGAATTGTATCCAGGATTATGTATAACATTGTTCTCAGAACGGAGGAATAACTTCAAATCACAGCGTGTATTGTGACGTCACTGCATATTGTATGTACATACTCTTTTGACTTATATGTTACTATTTTATTTTCTTTTTTTCCTTATTTTGCCTTTAAAATTTCAATAAATTTATTTATAAAAAAAAAAAAAAAGAACCAAGCTGTGTGAGGCTGAAGCTGCTTGTGACTCTGTGAAACTGCATGGCGAGACAACTCCTTTAAACACCCACCATCGATTTGTTATCCAGAAACCTAAATAATGGTATAGAATTTACAGTGAGGAAAAGTTAGTCAGCCACCAATGGTGCAAGTTCTCCCACTTAAAAAGATGAGAGGCCTGTAACTGACATCACAGGTAGACCTCAACTAAGAGAGACAAAAGGAGAAAACAAATCCCAAATATCACATTATCTGATTTGAAAATAATTAATTTGCAAATTATGGTGGAATATAAGTATTTGGTCACCTACAAACAAGCAAGATTTCTGGCTCTCACAGACCTGTAACTTCTTCTTTAAGAGGCTCCTCTGTCCTCCAATCATCACCTATAGTAATGGCACCTGTTTGAACTTGTTATCAGTATGAAAGACACCTGTCCACAACCTCAGTCACACTCCAAACTCCACTATGGTAAAGACTAAAGAGCTGTCGGAGGATACCAGAAACAAAATTGTAGCACTGCATCAGGCTGGGAAGACTGAATCTGCAATAGGCAAGCAGCTTGGTGTGAAGAAATCAACTGTGGGAGCAATAATTAGAAAATGGAAGAGGTACAAGAACACTGATATTCTCCCTCGACCTGGGGCTCCACGCAAGATCTCACCCCGTGAGGTCAAGATAATCACAAAAACAGTGAGCAAAAATCCCAGAACCACACGGGGTGACCTAGTGAATGACCTGCAAAGAGCTGGGACCAACGTAACAAAGGCTACCATCAGTAACACACTATGCCGCCACAGACTCAGATCCTACAGTGCCAGACGTGTCCCCTGTTTAAACCAGTACATGTCCGGGCCCGTCTGAAGTTTGCTAGAGAACATTTGGACTATCCAGAAGAGTATGTCATATGGGAGAATGTTTATATGGTCAGATGAAACCAAAGTAGAACTGTTTTTGGTAGAAACACAACTCGTTTTTTGGAGGGGGAAGAGAATGCTGAGTTGGATCCAAAAAACACCATACCTACTGTGAAGCATGAGGGTGACAACTCATGCCCTTTGGGGTGTTTCTCTGCAAAAGGGGGCCCAGGATGACTGATCCGTGTACATGAAAGAATGAATGGGGTAATGTATCGTGAAATTTTTTAGTGCAAACCTCCTTCCATCAGCAAGGGCATTGAAGATGAAACGTGTCTGGGTCTTTCAGCATGAGAATGATCCCAAGCAGACCATCAGTTCAACGAAGGAGTCACTTCGTGAGAAACATTTCAAGTTCCTGAAGTGGCCTAGCCAGTCTCCATATCTCAACCCCATAGAAAACCTTAGGAGGGAATTGAAAGTCTGTGTTGCCCAGCGACAGCCCCAAAACATCACTGCTCTACAGGAGATCTGCATGGAGGAATGGGCCAACATACCAGCAACAGTGTGTGCCAACCTTCACAGAAAACGTTTGACCTCTGTCATTGCCAACAAAGGATATATAACAAAGTATTGAGATGAACTTTCGTTATTGGCCAAATACTTATTTTCCAACCTAATTTGTAAATACATTTTTTCCAAATCAGACAATGTGATTTTCTGGATTTGTTTTCTCATGTTGTCTCTCATAGTTGAGGTCTACCTATGATGTCGATTACAGGCCTCTCTCATCTTTGTAAGTGGGAAAACTTGCACAATTGGTGGCTGACTAAATACTTTTTTCCCCACTGTACCTTTAAGGCTGGTGTTGCACATAGCATTTTTGAAAAAAAGCATGTTTTTGAAACATTTTTCCTGTAGTTTTTACCTGTTTCTCTGTGGCCAGTTATTAGCTGCAAGTCAAAAGTATAAAATATAAAATGCACTGCAGGCAATGTTTATTTTTTACTTTGTGGCATTTTTTTTCAGCCGCATACTGTAGATATGTCTTTTATTTCAGGTTTTCATTTTTGTGGTGTTTTTCCCCCATTGACTGCTACTGTTTTTGTTCCTTCTTAAAAAAAAAAATACACACGCATAAATGTGTGCTGCATTTTTTTGTGGTGTTTTTGCACATTAATATCAAGACTCAAAAAGGAATAATTTTATAACATGATTTATAAATTACATCATTTGTTATGGAAAGAATGCAACCACAAAACATAGCAGTAAAAATGCATGTAAACATATTATTATGTAAAAACACTTCAAAAACGCATGACGTGCTATAGAAATAGATGTAGCTTTTGAGGTTTTGTCTGTTGCACTCTTCCCATAACAAATCATATAAACTTTGGATTACATGATTTGTAATGAGGAAAAAAAAAAACAAACAAACAAAAAAAATGCAAAGAAAAAGATAACAAACATTCACATACGTATTTTTTTAAGACAGGAAAGGAAAAAGGAAGGTTTATATTAGCAAAATGGCACAAATTGCCTGAAAAAGCATTATACCCAGGGGATGCTGCATTTGGAAAAAACTGCACCAAGCCCAAAAAATTTAGCCGAGTTAAGGAAAAAGATTACAAAGAAAAAAAAATTCAATGTTCAACTTCCAGCTAGCATGTGTCTGCAGCATTTTTCTGTGGAAAAAAATGGAAGGTAAAAAACAGCATAAAAAAGCAAAAGCATGGTGTTCTTTTCCTTTTTAAAGGGAATGTATCATCTGAAAAAGATCTATTGTTTTAACCATGTTTTTATGGTTATTATTTTTTTAAAGATTTTTGTAATTTTCTATGTCATTATCGTTAGTATATTCGAGTTAACCCGCCCCAAATATAAGCCAAAAGGCACCTCTTTTGCCACAAAACCGGGAAAGCTTATTCTCGAGTTAACCCTAGGGTGGAAAAGATCGGTACGGGTGAATTTTAAAAAAAAAATAGATCCATAAAACTTAAAGGCGTTTATGCCCCCCTAGGAGGTATAGGCTGGTTTAGGGTTTTAAATGTCCCCCCACAGGCGATTAGGCGGGTTAGGCAGTTTAATGTCCCCCATAGGCCGTTATGGCAGTTTTAATGTCCAATAGGCTGGTTTTAAGGGCATTTTAAATTGTCCCCTATAGGCATGTTGGGCGTTTAAGTCCCCCTAGGCAGGTTTTTGGCGGGTATGGCCCCCCTGACAGGTTTTAGGTCCCTAGGCAGGGGCTTTAAAAGGGGGTTTTCCCCCAAATTTATGGAGGTATGGGGTCCCCTAGGAGGCTATAGGCGGGTATAAGCCCCCCTAGTAGGTTACGCCAGGTATGGTAGGTTACACCGGGGATAGGTAGGTTCGCCAGGTATAGGTAGGGTTAAGCAGGTATAGGTAGGTTTGCCAGGTATGGTGGGGTTTATGCCGGTATGGTCCCCTAGGCAGATAAGGCGGTATGGCCTTTTTAAAAAAAAAAAAAAAAACCCATTTACCTGGCCCCCCGCTGCTCCGTCTCCCTCGCCGCTCCCCCTCCTCGCTGTCCGGCCTCCCAGGCTCCTCGGTCTTCCGGAAAGGCGGGTGTGTCATCAGGCGCGACGCGTGTGAGACACACGCTGCCTGTGCCTGAAAATCCGGCGGGCCCCGAATCTGCAGCCCCCCGGAGTCCATGCGAGCACGGAGACTCGCTCTCTGCCCGCGTGGTATCTCTTCACCCTGTGTGCGCCACCTGGGGGTGCGCCATCGCAGCGCCAACGCTGTCGGTTTTTGGGTTTTTAGTTTTATGCGCTCCCCGAGGGGGTGCATATAACTGAAAGGGCCCCGTCGGGCAGGGCCATCGCGGGCCGAGCGCCCACAGGACTCGAGATAAGCCCAGGGGGATTTTTTTCAGCACATTTTTTTTGCTGAAAAAAATCGGCTTATAATCGAGTTTTTTACGGTTTTAAAAATAATAATAATTTAAAAATAATAATAATAATACTGAAATCCTGCAGTTTTTACTTTGACCACTAAGCCTAATAATAGTCTAATACATTCTGTTCTGTTTGTAGCAGTCTTCTTATTATCGGTACAGGCTAGATTACACTGAAAGGTGACACCAGTGTTTATTGATAACGCAGTATCCTCCATTCACAACAGGAGATAGTCACAGCTCCTCTTCTCCTCCTCCCTGTACACTGACTTCTTCCCAGGTCACACAGCAGGAGTCTAAAAAAAAAAACTCCTATAGAAGCAAAAGGGGGCGGGGCTGCTGTTCCTAGGCTTTAGTGTCATAAGCTGCATTTAAAAACACTCTAAATACAGAAAACAGAATTAAAATCTACAAATCAGAAAATAAAAACACATAAGAAGAAAAGAAGAATAAAAGAAAAAGCCAAATGCATTTCCTTACAAACTGTATAACCTTATAAACCTTACAAACATCACAAAGAAGTGTATGTGTAGAAAACCTAGGAGTGGTTTAACACATGGCTTTTGTTTTGGAAAATCCCCTCCGCAGTATCGTTTTTTCGTTTTAAAACCCGAGGGGGCTCTGCAAAATGGAAAGTATAAACCCTTTTTTATTTTTTCCCATTCTCCTTTACTATATTTCACTTTCTTTGTTTAATCCACTTCTGGCTTTGGTTCAAAAAAAATGATAAAAAAAATGTAAGGTAATTTTTCAAAAAATACTATGGGCCTCATGTTGAAAATGTTAGGTTAAAACCTTTTTTTGTTTCCTATGCAACCAAACGAGTCCCCTCTCATTCCCTATGTGCTCTGTAAAAATGAGAGGGGAGCTCTGATTGGTTGCCATGGGCAACAAAGAAAGCCTTAGACCTAGACCTATACCCCCTGTATGTATGAAACCATCCCTAACACCCTAAAAATTACCCAAAGTGAAGAAAAGCATCACAAATGAAAATAAAAACTTTGGGGCTTATGTATGGAAACTGGCATAGACTAGACAATCATACTTCTCAGTAGGTTAGTGGAGCATTCATCAGAGTGTATGAAGGTGTCTCACAGAACTTAATAAATGTGTCCTACTGTGAGACAAAAATGTGCGCCACAAAATGTCCCAGACAAATTTTGATCTCGGCCTCGCCACTTTGAAGATGCCATGGTTTGCCATTTTTGTGACACATTCATAAATGTCAAAAAATCCAAAATAGGAACAGCACAAAATTCACCACCATATATAGGCTATGATGCAGAGTACGTCCCAGGGGTGAGTGAGCCTTTACTCACCACAAAAGAATCCCAAATAAATGCAATTTGGACGACAGCATCTTAAAGGCAGGAATCCTATTTATTCCAAAATAAGTAACACCATAGCTCAGCAACGTTTCAGCCCAATATGTGGGCTTTTTCAAGCAGCTTGAAAAAGGCCACATATTGGGCTGAAACATTGCTGAGCTATGGTGTTACTCACTAGGGAATAAATAGGATTCCTGCTTTTAAGATGCTGTCGTCCAAATTGCATTTATTTGACATTCATAAATGTGTCTAATTTTTGGTGCAAGACTTTTTATAAATATGTCGGACAGGGCTTCAAATCAACTGGTGCTGCCCGTTTCACACATGTCCCCCATTGTTTTTAGTGTGTTTGATATTTCATATTGAGGGCATTGAGATCTAGGTAAAACTTAATCTTTAATCATAAATACAATATAAAACTTACTAATCACATACCATATATACTCGAGTATAAGCCGACCCGAGTATAAGCCGAGGCACCTACTTTTGACACAAAAACTGGGAAAGCTTATTGACTCGAGTATAAGCCTAGGGTGGAAAATGCAGCGGCTACTGGTGAATTTTAAAAATAAAAATAGATACCAATAAAATTACATAGGCAGTTTAATGTCCCCCATAGGCAGGTATAGGCAGTTTAATGTCTCCCATAGGCAGATATAGGCAGTTTAATGTCCCCCATAGGCTGGTATAGGCAGCTATATGTCCCCCTAGGCAGGCTATAGGCAGGTAATTGCCCCCATAGGCAGGTTAAAGGCAGGTATAGGTCCTCATAGGCAGGTATAGGTCCTCATAGGCAGGTATAGGTTATTATAGGCTGGTTATAGGCTTGTATAGGCAGGTATAGGTCCCCCTAGGTAGGCTGTAGGCAGGTATAGGCAGGTATAGGTCCCCCTAGGCAGGCTATAGGCAGGCATAGGTCCCCCTAGGCAGGCTATAGGCAGGTATAGGCAGGGTATAGGCAGGTATAGGTCCCCCTAGGCAGGGTATAGGCAGGTATTGGTCCCTCTAGGCAGGCTATAGGCAGGTATAGGTATGGTTTTAAAACAAAAAACAACCACCTACCTCGCTCCCCACTGCTCTGTCTCCCGGGCGCTCTCCTCCGTCTTCTCGGCACAGGTGGGTGATGTCATCAGGCTGCGCACACACGGCCTGTGCCGGAAACTCCAGACGGCCGCGAGTCTGCGGCCGCCCGGAGTCCACTGCGGAGCAGGGAGCGCTCGCTCTCTGCTCCGCAGTGTTATCTCTTCACCTGTGTGCGCTCCGGAGGAGTTGCATACAGGTGAGAAGATCGTGGACAGCGCCTGGGCCACCGCAGTGCCTGGACGCTGTCAGGTACTCGGCATTCAGTTATATGCGCTCCCTGAGGAGCCGCATATAACTGAAACGTCCCTGTCGGTGCCCGGGCCATCGCCGCGCCCGAGTGCCGACAGTGACTCGAGTATAAGCCGAGGAGGGATTTTTCAGCACATTTTGTGTGCTGAAAAACTCGGCTTATGCTTGAGTATATACGGTAATATCAACATCAGTGTGTCCAGTCTAACATATTACTTCAAGTATAAAAGGATCAATCCCATTAACATTTACTGCCACAATGTGGTCACTTATGTTTAGTAGTCACTTCCGGACTTCAACTTTCTTGTTCGTGTGTCCTATCCTCTTCTCAGACAACAGGAAAAAATAGGAGAACATCAGGGTACAATTCTAACCCTATCACAAACCCTTTTGTATCCCTTTAAGAGAACAGAGTTATCGTCCCAAAAGGGACAGCCCTGTGACCTGAATATATCCCTATTGATCCCTATATCACCCTATTATACATATATAGTTCCAAAAAATGTTTCACTTATATATTAAAAATATATAATAAGGCTCACAAAAATTCTTTTCATTCCCTCAAAAGCCCACAAAAATGTATAAAAAAAAGAAATCCGTGATAAGGAAAACAAACAAATAATCTTCTGGAACGACCACTGATGTCGGGTGTGTGTTTGATATTTCCCTACTGACTTTCAGCTAGCAATTGACTACAACAATATTTAATCAAACATGTAGTAACAAACAGCACTGACAATGCGGTGCTTTCCTAAAAACGCTGTGTGTGAAAACACTCTCAGGTGATATTGATAATATAACATCATAAGTCATAGAGAAGTTTCAAGAAAAAACAAAGAACAAATGAAACATAACATCAAATGTTTGATTTATGGAAAGCGAGCACACAAACTTGTGTCATAACAGTGGTGTCATTCTAGAAAGGGAATGACAACTGTCGCAGTGACGAGGCTGAATGTTTGATATGTTTGTGGGAAAACAGTGAGAAGCAGAATATCAAATACTAGGTGTGGTTATACTAAGGCTGTTATGCTTCAACAGTCATATTTGAATAACAGATTAGGAGCAGGGTATATTCTATTACAGATAGAGGGAAAGACAATAGAGGTCTGCAGGGTTTAAAGGTTTAATCAAGGGCAGGTTTACTTTAGACTTTATTCACATCATGATTGTGACTCACTGAATCTGTATTCTGGGATGGAGTCATAGGGACAAAGGGAGAAATGTATGAAGAAGGCGTTCAAATAAAATTGTTTAGTCTGTTTTCGTGTATAATGCCTGAGTGAAAATAAAAGGGTTTTTGTGCGTTACAAATTAGGTGCTTAGTAATGGCCCCTAACATGTTAAAAGGCTTTTGATAGGTTAAAAAATAAAGAAAAGTCATTGGAATAGCTGTCCGGAATAAAAAACTATGGTATGTTTTCTTGGGGGATCAAGGTCCCAGCAACCTGTGGTGGCTGGCCCCTGGTATGTAGAAAAAAGGGTGAGGCAGCAAAAAATACATTTAATTTTTAATGTGAAAAATTAAATATGTAAAAATTTCTGAACAACATCTCGGGGTTATTTAATGTAAAATTTAGTTTTAGACTTTTTTAATTTTAAAAAACATGTATAGGAGAATTTTTATATTTTTGGGTTATTATATATTTTTTATTAATTTAATGTACTTTTTTTTTAAAATTTAAAAATTTAATTAAAATTTTTTATAGTTTGTAATCACGAAAATTTCTTTTTTTTATTGTATGGTGTAAAATGAGAAATTCGGCATGTTTTTTTTCCCTAACGCAATATCTCTCACTTCGTCCTCGGCTCTTTAGCCACATTTAAATGGTTGCCGGTCGGGCAGTAATGCCCTAATTTTGCCCAGCCCCATTATTTGGTCAAATTTTAGAGTGTGGTGGGACACACTCCGAACGCCCTTTGAAGGGCCCCCCTTTTTTAGGGGCATTTAAAAAAAGTAGAGTCTTACGAAAAAACAGTATTAGGGCATTGACATCGTAGCTGGCTCACTTAGGCGCATTTGTCGCCAGAAATAGGGTGAAAATCCAGATCATACATGTCTCCCAAAGTCTCGTTATAGTGTTGGGGATATGCTTTTTATTGGTACCCGCTTTGGTTCTGGAATAAGGTTATGATTGTGAATTAGGGCAAGTGTAGCTTAAAATAGGCTACAACTATGCCCCTATTACGGTATATGTGATGATATTTTTACTTTATTCCCCCTGGATACGAAAAGGAACCAAAAAAGCGATGCAAAAAAAAAAAAAAAAAAAAAAAAAAAAAAAATATTTAGTTTTATTCTTTTAGTTTGCTAATTTCTTGACTAGGCTATGAGATACTGCTCAACTTGCATCGGTTTTAAGAAATCTTTCCTGCTGTATGTCGCCATCGTTTTTTACTGGTGTATGCATTGCTAAGAGTAGTTTCACACAAAGGGGGGGAATAAATTAAGACTGACATTTTATATACTAGTCTTAATGAAAACAGCACGGGAGTAAAATACGCTAAGTAAATCAAGATAGATGCTTCTTAATACATTTGGAGCATCTTCTAGTGGTCTGTGCACTGAAATATATTCCAGCTATGAGATGGAGTTCGATTACAACTGTAATTTATGTTATTGTCTGGCCTAAATTATAGTAAGTGTGTCCGCTAACAGGAAATTTACTGTTTGCACAAAAAAAACCTGCAATATTTTACAGTTGATTAATTATCACTAGAGCATTAAGGAGAAATGATAGATTTTTACAGCATTTTTCTTGCTAGTTTTCCACTGCTTTTTGTTTTTTTAAAGAGTCAAAGTGGTATACACCATAAGGCTAAGTCTACATGGGAAGTGTCAAAATGCTGTCCAAAATCCGATGGCATTTTGACACTTGCAGGACTAGGTTTTTTGCCGCAGATTTGCGCAAAAGCACCACGTTTTAGTATTTGCCAGGCCCCCATACATTCAATATAATGGCTGACTGCAAATCCGGGCAGGATCTACATAGTAACATGTTGCATATTTCTGCCGGATTTATAGATTGTATAGACTACAGTAGCACGGATTTTTCATGCTGTTAAGTGCAGCAAGTGTAACCGTTGGATTTCTGCAGAACAAAATACTGAATCCACCAAAATCCCACAAATAAAGCTAGTCATTTAGACGATCGAGCCGAGCACCCAACTGTTTTGGTGGCATCTTATCCTTCACTTTTGGAACATTTTGCAGGAACATGCAGTTATTAGAAATGTGTCACGTCGGAGATATGGATCCCTCTGACAACGCAAGCCGAAGGCGGTAAGCCCACGCCAGGAGCGTAAACTAAGTAGGTCCCGGTTTTCAACCACAGCCCGCAGCGCAAAGCGGGATGGACTTCTGTTCTGGAGTCCAACCCCTGACGTGACTTCTTCGGAGCAGCCGAGGTGAGCATGGTACAAAGACGCAGCAGCTCGTATCGTGGAAAGCAGAAGTCAACAGCGGCTAATGGTTTCGTAGTCATGGACGCAAGGTCAGGGCAGCCGGAAAGAATTCGTGTCGAGGACTGAAGCTAGTAATGGTATGGTACAAACGTTAATCAGGAACAACTTAGGAGACGCTTTCCTCTATAGCTAGCACTAAAGATCTGGCACAATACTCAGAATATGTCAGGCTTAAATAAGGTCAGGCGATCGGCAATACCCAATAACCGTGCACTGGCCCTAAAATTTCCACAGAGCCGCGCGCCTGCTCCGCCCTAGGGAGGCGGGAACGCGCGCCCGATTCTGGGCTGCAGCAGGGAGTCGCGGCCCCCCGGCTAAGTAGGCGGGACCCGGCCGGCAGGGTGATCGTGCCCCCTGCCGAAAAACATGCGGCGACGGTGCCGAGCGCTCGTGGAAAGGACCATGGTGTGCCCCCTCCCCCCCTTCGGCCTCCCCCGCTTTCTGGCCTGACGGAACTTCTGAATGATTTACGGTCCAGAATATTGTTCCTCCTGGCTCGCCAGAGACCTCTCTTCGGCCTGAACCCCTTCCAGTCAATGAGAAAAAAAAACGCTTCCGCTCTGCCGTCTTCAATCTAGAATCTCTCTTTACCGAATGACCCATCTGTGGCAAATCGCCTCAGGATGGAAGGAGCGAGTACCCTAGAGAACGATTTATGATGACCGTTTTTCAGAAGAGAGACATTGAAATTCGGACCCGCAACAGTGGGAGAAGCGGATTTGTATGCCCACTGATTATGCGCTTTAAGCAACGTCGAACGGACAACGAGAACCGGGGATCCAGCCTTATGCTGGGAACCTTGAAACATATATTTAGCCGACAAACCACACCCTTGTCACCAGGAGAGAAGACCAGCGGGTTCTTGCTTTTTGTCAGCTGTGCCTGTACGGGCCGAAGTAAAAAATGTGCGTCCTGCTTCCCATAAGCTCGCGAGGGTCTAGACCAGTCTCCACGGCAACTCAGAGGGTATACAAAAGGGGGAGGGGGCGGTGATGTCGCCCTAACAATAAAAAAAGCATTCCAGCAGACTTCCGAGTCCAAGGGTATATAGGAAAAAACTCAGCCCAGTCAACAAACTAGAACCATCATCTGCGGAGCGGAGACAAAAGAGGCGCAGTAGCAGCCTAGGTCTGGTTAACTCTCTCTTCTCACCTGCCCATTATACTGGGGGTGTAGGCCGAAGAAAAGTCCAGTTTCACTGTAGCTCTGGTTTTACAGAGAGCTCCAGAATCTGGAAGACAATTTGGACACCCGTCCGACACTGGTTTTTGTGCTGAGGACCCCCCAGCCGAAAATTGTAAAAAAATAGACTGCAACGAGGGGCAGCGAGACCCGGACAGAGGAATAAAGTGAGACATTTTTGAAAACCCGGTCCTGTAACCACCCAGATCACAGTCGTTACCAGAAGAAGGAGGGAGTTCAGATAAGATCCATGGCCCACATGGATCCAAGACAGCTGGTAATCGTAAGTGGAAGGAGCAGAACCTTCTTCTTGAGACGACGGGACTGTGTCGGGCACAGAAGCGCAGGACTCAAGGAACTCACGAAACATCCTAACTCACCCCCGGCCACCAAGTAAATGAGAGATGAGGGGAGCAAACCTCTGCACCTCCTGGTGCCCCGCCATAACGGGAGCAATGACCCCATGACAGTATCTTTTCCGAAGATCTGGACAACGTATGTCTTAACCAGAGAATACGTTGTAGGTCTACAGGCGTGGCAGATAATGAGCCGATCGGAGGGAAAATGTCCCCGTGGAGTGGACTCCTCCCAGTCACATCAGAAGTCACGGAGAGAGCGTCGGCCTTGACATTTCGTTCCGCAGGGCGAGAAATGAATGAGAAAATAAAATATCGGGAAAAGAAGAGGGAACAACAGACCTCGTGGATTCATGCGTTGGAGCCCGTCTGGAGAAATCAAAAACAGGTTTTTATGGTCGGTATAGATTCGGACATGGGTGACAGCCACCCCAGCTTGATGGCCATAATTCCCTTCGCCTATTGAGTAATTCCTTTCTGCAGAGGAAAAACAAACATTTAGAGAACAAAAACGCAAGGAGACTTCCCTTTGGTCCCTTTCTGAAGTACGGCCCCAGCCCCCACAGAGGAGCGTATCGACCTGAGGAAATAATGGTTTCTCTTATCTGGCCGGGAAACAAACAGCTCAATGCGAAAGGCAGACTTTAAACTTGGTGAAGCTTCCTCTGCCGCTGGTGGCCAAGCTTTGGATGGCGTTCTTCTTGGTCAATGCCACTATGAATACAGCGGGAGAAATGTGGTATAAATTGTCTTGTAATAGTTGGGCGTACCCTCAGAATCTCTGTATGCTCGGAACCCCACTGGGCACGGCCACTGTAGGATGTCAGACAACCTTTAGCAGGTCCATCTGCAGGGCCCGGTCTGTCGGAAATGATGTAGCCGAGGAATGGAGCTCTGCTGATGGAACAGACACTTGCGTCGGCTTAGCATAGAGGCAGTTGGCCCTATAGACGTCTAGAGGACCCTGTCGTACATGAAACTTGATGGACTCAAAGGTCGGAGAAACACCAGAAATATCATCCAGGGTAACAACCAACGCATGTGTACAGGAGGTCCCGAATATGCATCGACAAATTCTTAAAAGCTGGGGCATTGCAGAGTCCCTGAAGCATGACCAGGTACTCGAAGTGTCTGTCGGAGTGTGAAGGCAGTCCTTCCTTAGATCGCCCCACGTATCCGTAGTGAGGTTTTTAAGCCCCTCGCAGGTCCCGTTAGTATAAATCTTGGCACCTCGTATCCTGGTCAAAAGTTCTGATCAGGGGCAATAGGATAGCGGTTTCTTTACCGTATCTTGTTGAGGCCATCGATATTCATAAAGGACTAGGTACCATCCTTCTACCACGAAAAAAGAACCCGGCCCCCAACTGGAGAAGGAGGACATGCGAATGAACCCCTTCTGGAATTACTCCTTGATATAGGGAGACATAGCCAAGGTCTCAGGTACCAGACAGGGGTATACCCTGCCCCGTGAGAGACGTCCCTGCGAAATCAATACTAACAGTCTATGGCTATGGGAAGCAATGGTCTCAGCTTGCTTTCTCGGAGATACAATCTGCAAAAGCTTGATAGCGGTGCGGGAGGCCCGCCCAGAGGCTTAGACGGCACTGGAGAAGCAATAAGTACGTCCCGGGCAGTGTGCCACCAAAACAGCGGAACGGACCCCTTCTCCGAACCGCCAACTCAAGACCTCGCCCGTCTGCCATAGAAGCACGGGAAGCAGTGGAGCTGCAGCCAACGGATACCCAAGAGAATGGACAGGAAGAACGGGGTAGCACGTTAAAATGCAAGTCTCTCCTTGTGCAGCCCCCTACTTGTAGACCAGGCTCATGCGGAAAACCAAATGAGGATCCGCAGAGAATCTCTCCACTGACATGGAGATGATAGGGGCTTCTTCCCCGGCGGATCAGCAGGGGAGATTATCGGGGACACCAGGCAGCATGCAAGAAGTTTTTCCAGCCGACCGAGTCCAGACACAGCAACGAGAAACTGGGAACCTGACCCAGTGCCGGACGATCATGGGTCATTGGTCAGGCGAGGAGAGGCCCTTGCACTCACCTAGGCACGCCTCTCCCACTACCCGTAGGTGCACCCGTTACCCGGACGCTGAGTGCGCAGTGGACAGAGCTGCGAAATGGTCTGAACTGCCGCATACAGACCAAAGATTCTCCTCACGTCTTCTGGTTAGCTCCGGCGCAAGACAGGTGGCTCATCCACTTCCATGAGCCTCCTTGGCCAGCAGGCCGGAGAGGCAACTGTGGCGCCTGTTTGGATAGCTGGAGCAGACGGGGAGACGACGGTCTAGCCTGTTCTCGTTCTTGCCGGATCCTCCTCGCCTGGCTATTCCCAAAGAGAAACGGATGTCAATCCGAGTGGCCAAGAGATAAAGTGCACTCAGAAGGACGGAGGTCCCCCCAAGACAGGCATCCGATGGCGGCTTAGAGAGCCCTTCTTGAAGGTGGCCATTCAACGTCGCTTCAAATTCCAACGATAATGGAAATCCAAAGTGCGGAAATTGTACAACAAATCCCGCCTACAATTGAGTCCCTCATGGCGCAGTTTAGCAAGGCGGTCTCGGCAGAAGATGCCCGGGCAGTTCCTCTAAAACACACCCTGAACTCGGGTGAAATGTAGCAAGGTTGCCGTGATTGGGTGTCCCTGTCCCCAGAGGGGGGAAGTAGCCCAGGCCAGGGCTTTCCCGGAAAGAAGACTGACAAAACGCCAACTTACCGTATCGGTAGAATTGATGCCCAATTAAAATTCGATAGCAGGAGCATTGGTGATAAACCCTGCAAGCCTTGAATCCCGATCGAACTTGGACGGCAATAGACTGACGGAGCCCGTGACAGCACGTCGGACAGAACCGAAGGAGCAGCGGAGCCACGGGAGAGTTGCTGCTGCTGAGCGGCCAGGACCGCTGTATCAATCCGAGAGTTGGCTGAGCAATTTGTTGCGACTGCAGAGACCACAATGTGGTGAGGTCGCGTCGGGGCGTCCAAGGGCATGGCCGGATCTTTACAGTCACTGTCGGAGATATGAATCCATCTGGACCACTGCAAGCGATGATAGAAAGCCTACGGCGAGGGAGCGGAATCTAAGTAGCCCCGGTTTGTCACCAGAGCCCGCCGCGAGCGGGATGGACTTGCCTGCGCCGGAGTCTACCAGGTCGGCTACAATCCTTACTGACTTTGCATTTGCGTAGGCAGCCAGTGTAGCGTGGTACAAAATCCGTCCAGCAACCTAGTCGGGGAGAGGCAAAAGGGTCCGACAGGCTATGGTTCGTAGTCGTGACCCAGGCAGAAGTCAGGCAGGCGCAAGAATCTGGTCGAGACCAAAGCCAAATGGTAAGTACAAACGGTAATCAGTTACAAACTTAGAACGCTTCTCTATAGCATAGGCACTAAAGATCCGCCACAATACTCATGAAGGTCATCCTGAAATAAGAGGGCAGTGACTGCAATCACCCAATTACCCGTGCAACGTAGGCCCTTTAAATTCACAGAGAGATCGGCGCAGCGCGCAGCTCTAGGGACGGGACCAACCCCCCCGACGCTGGAGACGGACCTGCAGCAGAGCGCGGCCGCGTAAGTGACCATGGACCCGGCCGTCAGGGTGTCGTGCCCACCGCCCGACTGCGGGCGGCGGTGCCGCCTCGTGCAGGACCCACGGGCATGCCTGCGACCCGGTGAACTGGGGTCGCAGCCCACCCTGACTAATTCTGTTTTCTGGTGAGTGCTATTTCTTTATAGAACTTGAAAATCCTCAGAATAAAATGAATTTATGAATCTTCTGAAATAAAAAAGCCATTTACAAAATGCTTGTAAAAATGCATGAAGATTACAAGTTTTTTAACCAGCCCAAAAAACGTATTTATCAGGAAGGTCTAATTGGTGCATTTCTTAAAGGGGTTGTCTCACCATGCTTTTTTAAAAACCACAGCCACTTTCAGCTCTCATTCCTGTTTAGCCTGTTGTGTTCCTATACGAAGTAGCATATCAATTCCGCTAATTCCTTCTTATCCCAATAGCGGACATGACTTTTTGAGGGTGTTTAACTGTATTGTACAAGCTACAAAAGCTATCAAAGAAGTTTTACATTTGTCAATAATAATGTAAGCAGAGCTTTCCATCATCGAGATGAGAAACGAAAGCAGAAGCATGTCATCATCCAACCACAGTGCTACAGTCTGTAAGAGAAGAGAGTATGGTGGCCATAACATGGAGACTTGATGGCAAGTAGAGTAAGATTCTGCTTCTAACTATAAAAAAAGCCAAAATAGAATATCACTGTATTTGCATAGTCTTTATTTACCTTTGCCGTACAACTGGGTTGTTTTATGGCAACACATTGGAATTTCTGCAAGTCCTATTCAGGGAATTAACAGTTGCAGAGACAAAAAAATCTGCAGTGTAATAAAATATCCACCCTAAGGCATTTCCCCCCACGGCACGTTTTCCTGACGTTTTTTTTGCCGTTTTTGCGGTTTTTCTCAGACCGACTAAAAAAACCGGCCAAAAAAGTAGCACATAGTGCCTAGGAAAACCCTGCAGCATCCACACTGCACGGGTTTTACTCCGCCCGGCGGTTTTGCCCCGGGTCCGGTGGCAAAACATTGGAGAAGCACCAGCTTCCGTCCGGTTGTTTGGACGGGAAACTGTGCTCTCAATGGTAGGGATGGCTCGTCTCCGCCATCCGAGAAACAGCTGTCCCCCGCCCGCGCGGTGGGACGGGCGTCAAAAGACAAATACCGGCTCGGGCAAAACCGGCCGGTATTTTTCCTGGTGCCGGTAAACGCGCCCTTAAGCTTGGTTCACCTGTTTTTTTATCTATTAAACCTACAGAGAGAAAAAGTACGCAGGCGTGTACCTGTGTTGGGCCCATTTCTGGTTTTGGCTTACAAATACTGATGCAACATACGCCTGAAAAAACACTGTGTGAACCCAGCCTAAGAGCATGAAAGACAATATTTGAGTGTGGGTATATTTTAGCTTCTAGTTTAGCAGCTTCAGTGAGGTGTGCACTTATTCTGATCTTTCATTACAGAATTCTGCAAGTACTGCAATTATTTAAATGTTTGGGACTGATTCCATCATAAACCATCTGGTAATATAAATAATCTGGGTGTGCAGCATAAATTTGTGAATTGAAACAGTCTACACCCTTCTCAGTATAAACTAGAAGTATTTTCATGGTGATCAGCATTTCTCATGTGTTAACCATTTCCAGCATAGTAGGTCCTGGGTCTCCTTATATTTAATGCATTTTTATTGCTCTTGATTTATTTTTAAAAGTTGTGAAAATTACTTTGGAAGAAAACTCTATAGAAAGCTGTGGATCATATAATTAGAGGAACTGAAGAGAACAGAGACTACAGTATTTACTATAACGTGATACATTTAGTGAGATTTAGTTAAGCAACACGTGACAGAATTCAGGCTTAAATTGTGCCAAACAATTGGCATACATGTCATCCCCAGATGGTGTATGATTTTAACATTTTTATATATAAATAACAGGTTGACAATGTCACAAAAAGGCTTGGATTAGAAGGTCCATAAAATGTGCTAGTTTTATTAATGTGTGCTGGTGTCAAGTAAAGGAAACAGTGCCTAGCATATGTAGCAAGATATGCCAACTCTATCACGCAGCATGCACCTTTGTGATATGTTTTGTGGACCTTCTGTCTGTTTTGGTTTATGCTGTCCAAATTTAAGATAATATTAATAAATCTCCACCGTTTTCCGGGCAGGAAAGTGCAACCTTATTTGTTTGGGGGGTTTAAAAATTTATTAAAAAGCAGTTTCCAGTCCCTTTTTTTGGTTAAGTACTTTTTTTCAGTATCTTTTGTGAGGGTGTAGCTACAGTGGGGGCAGTGGACATCAATACCGGGGCCCCGCACCGAGGGGGCCAAAAAGCCCTTTTGCCACATAAGAAGACACCAGATTAAAGTGAGATTAGTGCTAGTGGCTCCCATTTAACTGTTTGCACTAGGGCCCAAGAGCTTGAAATTACGCCTCTGTCTTTGTGGTTTGCTACCTAGACATATTGCGTAGCTTAAATCAATAAATGTAACACAGTTATTAAAATTAAAGGGGTTGTTGCAATGTAGATACATGGGGCCACATGTATGAAAAACGTCTGGGTCAAAAACTCATTTTGTTCCCTCCCCCAATCAGAGCACCCCTTTGGAAAAATTAGAGGGGCGCTCTGATTGGTTGCTAGGGGCAACAAAGTGAATTTTAGACCTAGGCAGTTTTCATACATGTGGTCCATGTTGCCTACCAATAGAATAGGTGTCTCATAGCTTGGGGTTCAACAGTTGGGATTCCCACCAGACATGAGGACTAGTTCCGTTCTCATTAATTGTGGAGATCCCAGCAGTGGAAACCCTAGTTACTAAACACTTATCAACTATTTTATGGATAGCTGTTTATCGTAAGAAAAACCCCCTCTTTTTTCTCCATGGTTTCATGAAATGAGCAAAATTTGGGGTCATTTTGTATTTTAAAATATAACATAATGTTGTTTTTGGGACATGACGGGAAAGATGGGGTCATCATTCAAAAATGCGGTGGGGTTTTTGTTTTGGTTCAAAATTTTTTCCCACAATTTCTGGCAAAATTTGCCCAACCCAAACCCATGCAACACTAATATTGATATAAAGGAACTAAGTTTTAGTTTACTGTTCTTCCAGTATTTAAGCTCTAAGTACTTTTTTTTGTACTGTTAGGATTTAAAAATTTATATAATTTTTCCTAAAACAACAAAAAGAAGTCATATTCTTTTCTTCTTAGCCGTTCTTATTTTTTGATTGTAGATTTCTCGATTCTGTTGTCTGGCTATGATTATGGGGACAGCATTCCTGCCTGGCTCTTTTAACAGCATTTAGAGAGATGCTTTACAACAGCTTCATGAACATAGGAGCCTGTGAACAGGAGGGGACCCATTAAGTTCTATATGAGAGTTTTCTAGGCATGATATGTGACCTAAGAAAGAGTCAGCGTGAAGGGAGGGGGAGAGAGAGAGCTGTGACCATCTCCTGTGAATGGTGGATCCTGTGTTATCTGTAACTTGGGATCACCTAACAAAATAATAAAAATAATATAATAATAATCTTTATTTATATAGCCCCCAAAAATTTTTCCGCAGATTTACAATAAGGGAAAAACACAGACAACCGGACATTACTTTTTAAAAAAGCATGACAAATAGAACAAAGTTGAGGGCCCTGCTCGAAAGAGTTACAATCTTTTGGGGTGTAGGGGTGAAAAAAGGGCTGACAAGTGCTTGGTTTTTACAAGGGCCCACCTTTTACAAAAAAGGGGTATAACAAAAATGTGGATGAACCCCATCCCAACCATTACACTAAATACAAAAAATCCCTTGGGTCCCAAAAAAGTGCAGGAAGTGCGAATCTGTGACAAATTGAAATTAGGGATCTTGATGGGTTTTGCTAAAAATATTTCAGACGCATTAAAAAACTGTGAGATTGTGAGTGTGCGTTCAAATGGGGTAACTTTCCGAGAAAGGGGTGCAATACTGCAAAATCTTGGAGACGGGCGGGGGAGGTTCGGGGAGTATGTGTGTCTTAGACCATAGCAGAGGGGAGAGGGGGGAGGGGGGTAACAGAAAAAAGGGGGAGAGAGGGGGTGCGCACTTGGGAGCCTTTGTGTAAGTGATGATTTTATGTTGTATTCTGTACTGAAAGGGCAGCCAGTGCAGAGACGACCCGGGTAGGGGTCAGTTGCGGCTGGAAAGAAAGACAAGCCTGGCGCTGCATTTAGGGGAGATTGGGAGGGGGGAGTTTACAGAGAGGAATGACTCAACAAGTAGGGAGTTACAGTAGTCAAACGTGAATGAATAAGAGAACAATGAGAGTTTTGAGTTGTTTCCAACATTGAGAAATGGACGGATTCTGGAGATGTTTTTCTTGAGTGCAGGTGAACATGAGCGCAAGGGATTGGATATAGGGGGTGAAGGTCAGATCAGCAGTCTAAGTATCAACCCCCAGACACGGGCCCTGCTGCCTAGGAGTTTATGGTGGTACCACACACTGAGAGAAAATAGACGGGTGGAGGTCGGTTATAGTTGGATGGGATGTCTAGAAGTACAGTTTTTTATGAGATTTAATTGAGATATATAGAAGGACACAAGGAAGTCAGAGACAGCGGACAGACATTCACTGTGTTTTGTAGTCAGGGCAGGATGATGTCTGGGAGGAGGTGTATAGTTGAGTGTCCCATCAGCGAAGAGAGGGTACAGAAGCCAAAATCTGCCTGATGGTTGGTCCCAATGGGGGCTGTGTATATGAAAAGAGGAGAGGCCCATGAACGATCCTGATGAAACCCCAGAGCAAGAGGGAGAGGAGAGGAGGTAGAAACATGAAAATGAGACACTGAAGGAGCGGTCAGAGAGGTAGTAAGAAACCAAGAGAGAGCGGTGTCCTGGATACCGATGGCGCGGAGCAATGCTGAGGAGATGTGAGTGATCTTACAGTATCAAACCGCTGCAGAGAGATCCAGAAGAAAGCAGCAATGAGTAGTTACCACTGAGATTTTTGCTGTCAGAGATCATTTGAAACTTTAGAAAGAGCAGTTTCCGTGGATTGTAGGGTGCGAAACCGGATTGCAGAGGGTCTAGAAGAGAGTTAGCAGAGAGATAGCGGATCAGGCGAGAGTAGACCAAGCGTTCCAGGAGTTTGGAGATGAAGGGCAGGTTAGAGACCTGGTCGGTAGTTGGCGGCGCATGAGGGTCCCCTAGAGGGCTTTTAAGTAAGGGAGTTATAGACACGTGTTTAAAGGTAAGATGGTAAATGCCCAGTGGAGAAGATAGATGTTAACAGATTGTAGTGAGGAGAGAGAGACAGCTGGAGAAAAGGACTGACAAGGTGGAGGGAATGAGTTCACTAGAGCAAGTGTGTGGGGCGAGCAGACAGGAGAAGCCTGGTCACTTCTTCTTCTGATGTCAGGTCAAGGAATAAGAGCAGATTAGAGGATGTGCGGGGAGGGACAGGATGGTGTTAATGGGGATTGTGAATGATGTTTCCGGATGCCTGTCAATTTGTATTTGAAGTGAGGTGGCCAGGTCTTCAGCACAGAGTCATTGACCGGGGCCTGATGCTTTGGGCCTGAGGTAGGAGTGAAGGTGTCCAAACAGATGTTTTGGGTGTTGTGTAAGTGTTGAGGATGAGGAGTGAAATATTTTTTGTTTGGCGCAGTGAAGGGACAGTGTGGTAGGTCCTGCAGCATGAATTTGTAGAGAGAAATTCTGCAGGTATCTTTGACTTTCTCCCACAGACGCTCAGCGCACCTGGAACAGCGCTGTAATCGGCAGTCTGAGGCGTGTGCCAAGGCTGCGGGCGTCTGATTCTGTGGTACGGTGTGTGAGTGGTGCCAACTGTCCCAGGGGTGGTTGATGAGAGTTTCCATTGTAACTGTTTTGTACAGCCAGGTCAGGGACAGGAGAGGGATGAGATGGGGGCAGTGAGGACTGTATGGTATCTGTTGAGCTCCTGAGTGTTGATAGAGGCGGAAGATTTCGGAATGGGCGACGGGTTTTGGTGTGTCGAGAGAGAGGCTGAAAGTGTTGACTAGTAAAAGAGATAAGGGTTATGATCCGAGAGTTCATAAGGAGAGTTGTAAGATTAGACAATTGAGCAGCAGGCGACAGAAACCAGATCAAGAGAGTTCCCTATCCTTGTGAGTTGGAGAGGTCAGGAAACTGCAGAAGTGCTCAAGAGAAGAGGTTAGTGAAAGAAACTGAGAGGCGGAAGGAGACATAGGGTTGTTCAATGGGATGTTTGAAATCGCTGCCATTGATGATTGTGGGTATTTCTGTAAGAGTAAATGAGAAGCAAGGCAGCGACACACAATTCCAGAAACTGGCGGGGTAGCCGGGGGTCTGTAGACAATGCGACTCTGAGGAAAATGGCCTGAAAGATTCTGAGGGAGTGGACCTCAAAGGAGGGGAAAGTGAGTGAGGGTACAGGGGAATTGACCTGTATGTGCAATGTGGAAGCGAGAAGTATCCACTCCTCCACCTGGCCTGTCAGGTCTGGGGTGTGGTGAAGTGTAAGGCCGCCGTAGGTGAGGGCAGCAAGGGATGTGGTGTCTGATTGCTGGAGCCAAGTTTCTGTGAAAGCTAGGAGATTGAGGGAGTTAGAGAAAGTGAACAGGTCATGGACAGCAGTGAGGTTTATTACAGACGGATCGGCTTCCACAAAAGCACATTAAATGGGAATGGAGAGGAAAAGACCTACAACAAATATTACGCAGTTAGCAGGGTTTCTGTGGGAAAAGATGGGGAATGAGCAGTAAAGAAAGGTGACCGGGTTTGGGAGATTATGTCTCCTGCAGCAAGAAGCAGAAGAATGAAAAGGTGATTTCAGATGGTTACTGATGAATAAGAGCGGATGTTTTGTGCAGCAACCCAAAAGAGATGGTTTGGGGTAGGTTAAGTAAAGTAATGCATGAGAATGCATGCATTGGTAAGGGAAGGAGAGAGGAGCTAATGTGGATAGAGTTGTTTGGAGGCATGACTGTGCAGTAGGAAAGGGAGGAAGAGGGCAGCAAGATAGAGTTGCAAATGTAAGCATGGTGTAAAAGCTGCAGGTAAGAAAGCCTAGCTACTTAAAAACAAAGATACGTTTCTTCTTTCTGCCGGCCTTATCTGCCCACTTCGGCCCATACTTCGGTCAAAGATCTCAAAGTCCACTATCAAAAATGCTGTCAACTAAACAATGCTGGCGGACCAAAAGTGTCTTCAGACCTCAGAGCAGCTCCAATAATATAGTGTCAATTGATTAGATCACCACTTTCAGTGACAGAAACTGGGTTGGGTGTAAAAAGAGATTAGCAGCCAGGAAGTTCTTCAAAGCTAATTGGGTATAGGCTTACAATCTAATCACACAGAATTTCAGAGGGGTTTGCTGATAGGATGTATTCACGACGTACCTGTGAATGTAAGGACAAATGCAATCAGTGTGAGTGAGATAATATTTGAGTATCACTTCGTCAATATTCATAGTCAACTTCATACTTCAAAAATGCCTGTCACTTAATCAATGTGACGGAAACAGCCTAGTCCGCCGGCCCGCCTAGAGGGAACGGCGGCCTGACTTGGGGTGTATCTCTAAGTTGCGCTGCCCTCCTAAGGGGAGCTCATAGGTCAGCCAGTATACTGTTCCACTGTACTACCTGCCCACACCGCACAGGGAGACAAACAATGCTGCCACCGAAGTTCTCGTCTTCGTTTATTTATAAGCCCGGTCCGTTACAGACTTATAGCAGGGTCCAGAACCAACCCCTTGGGGTAGCTATATACTATAGACCGAGAATTAGGCGTGTGAGGCCGTTGATCAAGACAGACTAAAACCTCAGATTATAAAGTTTATAGAGTTTAATTAGCCTTGGAGGGCACACTAACAATAAATGATATTACAAGATGGATAATAATATACAGGCAAGAAGAGAGGTGCAAATACAATATGGATTACAGACAAAATGCAGTTAAAAAAAATTCAAGTTACCGATAGTTGCTTGGTGCCCGCCCGCATGGGGGGCAGATGTGGCCTGGCTGCTGCGTGATGATGTTACTGGACCTGCTCTCAGGTACCCCCCTCCTTGGATGCAGACAAAGGCAGTTTAAACTCAGCACTGTGCAGCCACTGGTCATCACACATGGGCATGGTTGGTCCACATGAAATAGCAGCATCTTTGGATCATGACTTTGAGTACCTGGGGCCCACCAGGGAAGTTGATTCATGGGACTTACCAGTGGTTATGATTCTTGGGTCCCATTCAACAACAACCATACATGACGGTGCATTCTCCCTGAAAAGCAGCCCGAGAGTTTCTATTCTCAAGGAGCCCATCATGCCCAAGAGCCCATTGGGAGTTTTCCCTGCACCCCTTTGAGCCATAGCATAGCAGCCACCAGTGGGAACTATTCACTTTCAACATACGACACAAAAAATGTGAAACCAGCGGACTTTGTGCAAGAAATATCTGCGATTTATTTCAGACATAATATGCAAGGGGGTACACTAACACTCCATGCCGATGCTTTCGGGCAAACACTAGCCTTGATTTGCCCGTGATCCCAAGGGGACTAGTGTTTTGCCCCGAAACCGTCGGGTTTTGATTTTAGTGTACCCCTGCATATAGTCTGATAAATGCAGCATATTTTCCTTTGCACAAATCCCGCTGGTTTCACATTTTTTGTGTCAAGTGCCTATAGACTTTTGCCGTGAGTCTTTTTTAGCGGGCGTTGACGGAGTGCTAGCTGCCTTCAAACAAGCTGGAAACTACAAGTGCATTGGAACATTGCATTAAGCGGTGAGTGCCAATTTCTCTTGTCATGAAGTTCTTACTGTTCACTAGAACTAGGCATCAACAGGAACAAATGCTCTGGCTTCTTCCATTCTTTTTTCAAATATGACCTGTATGCTGAAGAGGATACATATTGCAGAATTCAAGCATTTCTTCAAAAGCAGTAGTCCCTCTATGAGCCAGCAAAAAACAAAACTACCCAAATGCCTTCTTAACATGACTGATATCGCCATCATCCCATTGTGTGTTTCTGCCCTATATTGTAGAATAGCATTAAAGTCATGAAGGGTCTTCTGTTCAGTTTAGGGGAACACTGTGGAGTGAAGAAAGCAAAACTGAATATTATCAGTGTCTAAATGAAACATACAGAAGAAAGCGCTGTAGTGTACACTGAAAATGTGGAAGTCTTTTATTAATAACTTACTTCTAAGATAGGAAAGCAGAGCCTGAGGCTGCACTACTGAGAGATTGCAATAACATGTTCCATTTTGATTTCTGTCAGATGCAGCGCTGTTATGGTGACCTTGTGCAACCACAATGAAAGAAATAGTTTAATTGCGGTTTTCAATTTATTCCCCCAAATGCAGTTTCCACAAAACAGGTTCTTGGAAAATTACACAGAAAAAAAAGAAACTTGACATCTTCATCAGGGGCAAACATAACATATTTGCAACCTATGCAGTTGCACAGGGGAACACTTTCACCCTGAAACTGCTTCCTACTGTCCTATTAGATTGTATGCATGGGAATGATCTATAAATCCCTTGTATGGGTGAGTTTCCATGTTTTGACTGCTGCACATGGATGAAGCCATGCCTAGATATATTAGCCAATAGCCATGCAATTTTAGAGGTAAAACTGTTGTATGACTGGAAATGACAGGAGACCACTGGCCATCACATGTGGGCATGGATTCAGCTTCATCCGGAAACTGCAAGATTGGTGATTGGCTCGACCACTTTGCTACCATTATAATATGCTGTGGATTTTCACCTAGATGCAAAATCTGAACAGCATCTGTTATGTGTGAAGTTACCCTCTAGCTTTTCTCAGTTTATCCAATTGGTTGTCCATAGTAATTGCACTATTTGTTCCCATGACCCATACTTCAACAGTCAAGTGGCTTTTAGGAGGCAATGCATGGACCAACACTTTAAGGAAATACCTCTTATTTCATATTACAGTGGCACTTGCTAATAATTCTTGGCTAACTGTGGACATATAACGTTCTAAATATTTTTCCATACAGAGATATACAGTTAAAGTCTCATACAATATTACAATATAGATGCATGGCGGGAAGGTCCTGTTTGCAAGCTTACAATCTACAAACAATATGATACAGTAAGAACATATACTGCACTACTGAATCGGCCAATATTAACAAATGGAAAAAAATTCGAAGACAAAGTAACATCATCAAGGTTACACACAAAACATTACATTTCATTTAGTAAAGTTAAAGGGGTTATCCAGCAGTTTAAAGATTTCATAGAACACTATAAACAGCATTTATATAGAAAAGTTAAGATATTCCACTACCTTCATGTGTTTTTCTTTTGCCTCCTTATTCATATATCTTAATATTCACTTCTTGCAGTAAAACTTCCTGCTTGTGTGAGTGTCAGTAGTTCTCATGGATCTCCTTCCTACAACTCCCAGACTGCATTGCAATACCTCCACAGTTATCACTCCTAGACATTGTGCTGACATTGGTGTGTAATCTCCCCCAGCTCTGTACTTGCTGTCATGATAATGATAATAGCAAGGACTAATGAGTCAGTGCCTAAACTGCACAGAGCTGCAGTACATTATTTCTTCATGACACATACACAACCCCCAGTTCTAAACTGCTGTCCTCTGCTCCCATTGCTAAGCAGGACTCAAAGATAATCAAACCGTTTCCCCTTCTCTGTAATTACAAGTCCTCATACAACTATGTCACTAAAAAAATAAAAAAGATATGACTGTTGAAATGCAGGGAGGCGATAACTAAAAAATTTTGGGTGTCATTAAGGCCTTTTCAGGTCTGGTGCTTAAGAGGTTAAAGTGGTTTTCTCGCCATGCTGTTTAACAAAGTCACAGGCAGCTTCAGACTCACACTGCCTGGTTAGACTGTGTGTGATTCTATAGCAGTGATTAGCATATTTAGCTTTTCTATAACTAGCTGATCCTCACAGTGACATAAGTGCAGAAGATTCAATCTGTTGGAAACAAAAGCTGCAGACCTGCAAACAAGTGCTTTTCAAAGGTAAATAATCTAATATTGTTAGAGATAAAGACTCTGCTCTGTCTGACCATGGTGACATCATTACCTGCTCTCTGTCTTATCAGGAAGGCTGATATGGATGGTAACCTACAGATACTTTTGTGCACTAAGAACAGATAAAATCTCTCTTATCAAAAAAGCAATGTATTTTGTAATAGTTTTCATTTACTTTTCCCTACATGTTAAAACCTAATGTTTGTAGTGAGAAAACACTTTTTAATAATGTGTATCAGAGCAAAGTAGCCCTGACATCACATTTTACCCCTGCCCTTACATCACTCTCTGATTAGTGGGTGGGACTTCATGTTGGTCACATGGCTATTTCTCAACTCACCAAAACTACATTTCACAGCACCACCTTACATTTAAGACGCACTCCTGTGGCAGTTAGTAGTTGTGTGGAGGCTCTCAGTAGTACAAGGTGATCATGCGCGACCGGATAAGAGAGCATCAGATGGTCATAACTACAAGCAACAAAGGATATTGCATTTCACATTAACCAGGCTCTGTAGGTAGGTAGGTAGGAAGGATGTATAAATAATGTTAATTTTCGCTAAATACATATATTTGCAAAATTTGCGATTTTAGCAATATCTATATATATAATAATTTCTATTGTGGTACAACCCTTTCAACTCAGACCTTTGGCCGCCACCGCTTGTGTATTCCCTGCCAGTCCTCCACCGATTACGTCACGTGATGCTGGAGCCAATCACTGGCATCAGTAGTCTCCTAGGCCAGTGATTGGCTACAGAGTCACATAAATGATGGTTGTGACATCATCTATGGTTTCTGGAAGGGAACATTCGAGCAGCCGCCTTATGGCTTCAGGGGTGAGGTATGGGTTTCTTTTTTTTAACTTTTTTTAAAAAAAAGCTGAGTCTTTTTAAAAAAAATCACAAACAAGCATTATAACTATGTAAACTAAAATGGGTTGTCCGGAGTCTGGAGAAGCCTTCACCTTTCCACTCACTCCTCTCTGTATTCGACGTTTCGACACAAAGACGGGGTAACATAGAATAAAAGACCTGGTTGAGGTGTTGCTGTGTGTGCTCTTTCATTCTCTCAGACCTCCACTAAATTTGCTTTTTTTCAATAGTCAACGCTTTCATTTTATGCAAGTGCAAAGCTACGTTCATAAACTCTTATGGTTTTTTGGGGAAAGGGGACTGGGATGACCCACTATATGCCAAATTGACTTCCACGATAGACACAAAGGGCCACATGTATGAAAACTGTCTAGGTCTAAAACTCACTTTGTTGCCCATAGCAACGCATTCAGAGTGCCCTCTCATTTCATAAGTTGCTCTAGGAAAATTAGAGGGCGCTCTGAATATTTGCTATGGGCAACAAGTGAGATTTAAACCTAGACAGTTTTCATACATGTGGCCCAAAGAGCATGATCACTCATTACTATTTTTTTCTATAAAAACAAATAATTATAATACTTTCACATTGGGGCACAATACATGGGCAACCTTTGACAATGAGCTCACCCCAGACCTTATTATTCCATGCCTAAGAAGAGCTTTAAAAAAAATCCCATCTGTATCCTACTGGGAAATGTTCCTGAAAATAGCCCATAAGAGCTACATTACACCCCCATGGGAATTGTTTGAGGGGTAATATACCTGACCCTCATTGCTCAAGGTTTGGGAAGCAGACCGCAAACTTCTCCCACCTGTTTTATGGTCATATCCGTTGATCCAAACCTTCTGGAACAGAATCACCCTTCGTGAATACACACCTGTCCTACAATATCTTCCTAACCCTCTCTTGTTTGGGGAACCACGCCCTGAGTGCAAAGGAACTCTGGCCTTACATAAAAGACTGATTTTCTGTTTATCTTTAGTGGCTTGAAAAACCATTTTACAAACGTGGTTGGATCCTGAATGCCCGACCCTCCGATTATTTCTAGAAAAACTAAACTACACATGGACTGGGTCCATGCTGCACTATACAAGGAATCCAGGGTCAAGAAATTCTTTGAGATCTGGGTCCGGTAATCTAACTTTTTCGTTCCCATCTCAAAATTTGAATAAATGAATGCTTTAAATATACCACCTGGTTTCTGGAAAGCTTCATTGGAGAGTTTTAAATGGAACATGTGGACAACTAGCCTATCATAGGATGTGGTACCGGTGGCTTTCTCACTTGGATTCTTTGGTAGCTCTACACATCTTTGTTGTCCATGTTGTCCCCGCCCCCATGTGCCTCATTTTTTTCCCCCTTCGCAAATGAAAAGGTATCATCGGAAAACCAAGAGTCCTGACCCTCACCAACAATCTACTCCTCACTGCTTCATGTCCATGTGGAAATCACGACCCACAAAGGCACAGTCCCTTGGCTTTAAGGTCTGCCTAATGCAACTCGGGACGTGCTTCATCATTCTTAAACATATGGGCACTTGAGGACTTTTATTGATTACAGATCTTGCAAGAACTTTTTGTATTTGAATCTGATGACAGAAAAGAATAATCTGAAATGAGGCCAGACTGGGTAAAAAAAAAAAAAAAATGAAAAAAGTTATACTTAGCTACCTGTCCCCCACCACTGCCACTCCAGAGCTCCACGGCTATTCCCCACTACTCCCGTCTTCACTTCTGAGTTTTCATCTTGACACGCAGTGGAGACTCGCGCTTCATTGTAAGTGAAGGGAGCATGAGCGACTTCTGCGTGTCGGACAAGAACCCAGAAGTGGAGAGTATTAGATCAGCTAGAGTGGCAGAGGATGGGTAGGGAACTATAGCTTTCTTTTGTTTTTTTAGCTAGCCTGGTCCTATTTCAGATTAATTTCTGCCGGACAACCCCTTTAAGTGGAGATCCAATTTAGCACAGCAGCCACATCGTGAGTTCTTATGTGATTAGAAGTGCTAAGGGTTTGGTTTTTTTTACATCAAGGAGAAACTGAAGGCAGTTATAGAAAAGAAAGGGGGAATAAGCTGTATAGTTTATTAGATGGGCATTGTGGTAGGCTTCCATGAAGAGGTTTTCAGAATCTTACTAAAGCTTCCTAAATGCTGTTGAATAGTCTGTTTCAATGGGGAAGACATTCTAATTGTCCACAGGAGTAATAGAAAAGTACCACAGATGAAAGCAGTAATTTTTTTAAATTTTAGCAGAGCAAAGAACACAACTAGATACATAAGGAAAGTTTGGATAGTCAGATGTAGCATAACAGAGGGTCTAAAATTCTAAGGTAAGAAGATTGGAAATGTGTATAGCCACTAATAGAGAAAAGCAATATTACTGGAATGGTTAGTAAAAAAAAGATTAGCATGGTGGCTGCACTAATGATAGATTCCATTGAAACAAGCATATTTAAAGGGAGACCACAGACACAGATGGATATCCTTAAAGCTGAGAACCAACAAGATGAGTTCTGGCATTTTGACAAGTATTCCTATTAATGCTAGCAGGTATAGGGTAATTCCCAAGATAATGAGAAATCCACTACTATCTTACCCGATGCTGAATGGGTTAAAAAAAATGCATATTCTAAATTTGTGCTTCACTTCCTGATAATTTGACTTATATGGCCAGTGTGAACAAATGATAGGTGGCTGTTTAATTCCACAGCACTGTACAGAGATTGTATCATTCAACAGTGGTCCATGTCCCCACTGGGACTCAGTCTAAATTTCATATTACCCTATCAGTATGTTTTTGGAAAGTGGCTGGAAACCAGAGTACCTTGGGCAGTCTACTTGGGAACCAAGGACCCCAGGGCTGCAAGGCAACATTGTTACCCACTGAGCCACCATGCTGCCCTTGGTAGAGTGACCAAACAATCGGCAGTTCATTCACTTGTATTTGTATGCAATATTTCAGTACTGGAGAAATGTTATATTGCTTATTTCTTCCATGGTAAATCATTATACAGTGAAGCTGGTCTTAAGACATTGTGACCTGAATGTGATTATTGCTTCCCCTGTTATGCAGCCTGATTATCTCTGCAGTTCACTCAGATAAATACCCCACCTTAAAAATCTCATGAAGCCTTCACATCATCTGGACTATACATAGTGTTTTGGCCCACAGGATGTGGATCCACTGGATCACCGCAAGTGATGGTACAAGCCACGCCAGGGAGTGGAGTCTAAGTGGGTCCCGGTGTTCACCAGAGCCTGCCGCAAAGCGGGATGGACTTGCTGCAGCGGGATTTCACCAGGTTGCTACCTCTGGCGCACCTTGCTTGCGGAGGCAGCCGAGGTGCAGCAAGGTACAAGGTCGTCAGGCAAACTCGTAGTCGGAGACAGGGGGCAGGTCAGGGCAGGCAGCGAAGGTTCGATGTTAGTAGACAGTAGCCGAAGGAACGGTACACGGGAATCACAAAATGTCGCAACGGAATGCTTTCTCTGAAGGCAGAGCACTAAAGATCCAGCAAGGGCTTGGAGGAAGTTGGACCCTTATATAGGGTCAATGGCCAGCACGTCACCAATTACCGGCACGCTGGCCCTTTAAATCAGAGCGAGCCGGCTCTCGCGCACACCCTAAGGGACGGCAACGCGCGGACCGTCCAGCAGGAGGACGCGGAAGCACAGGAGCGCGGCAAGGTGAATACATGCGCCTGCGGCCCAATACACGGACAGCGGTGCCACTTACTTCCGGTACAGAGGCACCTACAGGGTTACGAATGCGCCCGCAGCCGATTTGTGGGCTGCGGCACCATTCGTAACACATAAAAAAACGATGACTCTAGTTACACGAAATAAAAATCTCTATTTTTCTTTTCAGATCTATGTAGATCTTCCATTCCATAGAGTACCTTCTGATTTTTAGATAAATAAAGTGTCTCCAAGGAGAAACAGAAAATTATTGAATTAAAATACATAAAGTGGGGATGTAAATTAACATTTTCTTATAGTCCAACTTTCTTATAGTACACTTTAATTTTTTGAAGACATTAACGGTATTGTCTGATGAGAAAAATAAATAAAATTAAAAACCAGACTCGGGAATTTGGAGTTAATGGAGGAAAGTTTTTTCCTTTTTTAGGACCCTCATCAAGTGGCCAAAGTGGAGAGTGGCCAAAAGCCTCTTACTTAGGGGACCGCAATGGACTTAATCTTCATTACCCTGTTTAAAACCCGGAAATTAATATCTTTTGGGGGTTTTCCATAAGTTTTGTTTAAATACAAGGTATCCCGTTTTGGGGAAAAGTCGAGGGACAACTGTTTTTCCTTTTTTAAATTTTTTACCTAATTTCTTTTTTCAAATTCAAAGAAAAAAACAGCTAATGTGTTTAATGACTGCCTTATGATTCTAAAAATCTGAATATTGACTGCACTGCTGCTACACATCAAGGTCTGTATTACAGCTGCAAGACAGATGCATTTTTCTACTTGTTGGAACCATAGTGAGCTGAGCACGGTTCATTAACTGCCCCCTATCCCATTAAAGGGCCAAAAAACATGACGGGGATCTTTTTAATGGCGTAAATAAATCTCTTTATTCATTCTTGTAATGTTTTGAATCAAAACATAGATCCTGTTGTAATTTCTTGTAAAAAGTACAATAGTTTACTTTAAGTTGTTCATTCTCTGTGCCAAAAAGGGTTGGGAAAACGAATTTTCATCTTTTTTAAAATTTCTTTTAAAAACAGCAGAATCTTTTTGATTCCATAAAAACCCACCACCGGGCGGTGAACATGGTCCCGGACAGACTCCCCTCCCTGTCCCCATGGTTAAATTACCTTTTAATAAAACGGGGGACGTCCGGGAAAAAAATTTGGGGCTCAGAATTTTGGGCTTAAAAAAGAATTTCTTTCCCGGGAAAAATTCAAAAATTCCCAAATAGTTTTGGACAGGGAAATAAAATTTTTTAAAAATTCAGTTTTTTGCTTTTTTCTTTGGTTTTTTATGGCAAAGAAATTTTAGAAAAAAAATTAAATTTTTATTTCAAAAATACATCCAGGGGAGGACTTGTCACTGGCCCCGTTTGCCCCAGGGGGTCAAAGAGGTTTTGGGGGCCACTCCCTTTCCCTTAATGCAGCAGGCAGCGTCTTTAAAAATCAACTAAAATTCCCTAAAGGTTTTGGGGCCCCTTTTTTTTATAGTTTCACATTATTAGTAATTTTTTGGGTTAAACCCAAACTGTTCTAGAAAAGAAAAGTTCCTAGAAGAACTTCTCAAATTTTTTTGATCTCAAACCCTGAATTTTTTCCCTGTTCATTTGATTTAAGGTTTTTGTTTCAACACCCCCTTTTCAGATTCGTTTTCAGCATTTTTTCTGCACTTTTGGTGGCCATCCAATCCCCTTTTTTGCACTTTTGGACCCCAAAATCCAATCAGGGAAAGGGCACAGAAAAAGTGTCAAAAACGTCATCGCTGGGGGGGTGGGGGACTCTCATTGGCTGAAAAAATCACAGGCCCAAAATTTAAAAAATTTTTCACGATTCCCTTTGTGAACTTTTTTTTTCCCCTAAACTCCTTTTACTGTACAGACTTTTTTTTATTAAAGATAGCTTTTTTCCCCTTTTTCCAAAGCTTCAAATAGTTAGGGAGTTGGTTTTGCGGGCCCTGCATTTTTTCCCAAAACCAAAAATTTTTAAATTTTTGGCAAACATTTGCAGGCTCAAAAACGCCAAAATTTTAAATTTACATGGATTTTTTATTATACAGATTGCTTGGATTTGCAAAAACCCATATGGGTACTCAAAAAAGTTCTTTTTTTGAAAGTTTTTGGGGTACAGAAATTTGTTTTAACACACCGTCCCCCAAAATCCTAAATTTTTGCCAAAGGGGGTTTTTTTTGGGCCCCCTCGGATGCGGCCCTTTTAACCACTGATCCCAGCGGGGGAAACCGTCCCTATAGCAACCCCCGCTTGCGCTTTCCTCATTTTTTTATTTTGCCATCAAAAGGGAAATTTAAATTTTAGCCTCCAATTTTTTTTCCCTGTAAACTCATTAACCCAAAATTTTTTTCGACATTTAACTTTTTTTCCCCTTCCCCATTTTTTAACTGTTATGGTTGGTAAATACGGCTTCTCCTCCCCTTTTAAAGGTATAAAATTTAAAACCAAAACATCTTTTTTTCCCCTAGTTTTTTAATGGGGTTTTTAAAAATTCGGGGTTTCTTTTTAAAACTTTGAACTGAACCCACAAAATTTAAATTTGGGGCAAATAAAAACCTAGAACTTTTTACTGTTTTCGCTCAGCCTGAAATTTTTTTGTTACAGAAAAAAAAGGGGTTTTGTATGTGACCGAACTTTCAGACAGAAAAAGGAGTTTTAAGTGTTCTTTACAGGACCCCTTAGGTTTAATATTTGGTAATGCAGATAAAAAGCCCACCAGATTTGACAGCTTTAAATATTGTCATTGAGATTGAGGCCATATAATAATGTTATCAACTTTAATCCCAATAAAGTCCACCTTTGGCAACGCTTCAATATATTTCCTATTTGCCTAATTCACAGAGCTCGCTCTTCACAGACAGCTTCAGGCTCCCTCCTCCTGTGCACCCTGTGGGTGGTTCTACAGCAATGACTTACAATTCCTAGCTGAGCCTTTTAGAGGTATATTGGTGATTGAGGGGTTTTTAAAAACACCCAGAGCCAGGGTTTAAAAAAGCCAAAAAAGGGGGTTGAAGCCTTTCAGTGAAAAAAATTAAACAAGCCCCCTTGCCCTGTGAAAAAGACACAAAAAGGGAGTGATTTTCCACCCCCCAGTCGGGTTGATAGTGCGGGAAGAGGTAGGGCCCGTAATTTTGGGAAAACCTTTGAAAAAACAGGATTTTAAAAATTTTTCTCTATCTTTTAAAATTTAAAAAAATCAAAACAGCAATGTTTTTGGGGTTTAAAAAAGCTTTTTTTTTACCTTTTTATCCCATGTTAATAATGGGTGGTTAAATTTACATTACCATCAGGCAACCTGCCAAGTTAAACCCTGTTTTGCAAAAAGCAATTAGGCTCTTTACGGGCCCCCCCCGGGGAAAAGATCAGATCGGGAAGCTATTTTTTCAATGACGTGCATCTTTGGGAGGGACAGCACGGCAGAGAAAGGGAGGCAAAAGGCAAGAGGCAGAGTGCAAAAAGGCCCAAAAGGGATTTATGTTTCATTCCCCTTGGGGCTAAATCATGAATCAAAAAAAGGGTTTTCAATCAATTTTTCCTTTTTCTCAATAATGGGCAAATTTTTTTAAAAAGGGGCCCTGAAACCCCGGTATCTTCCCCCTTTAGAAATTTAGCCCTTAAAAGGGCCACCAACTGGGGGCCCAGTAGAGTGGGCCTCCAGAATCCACTCCACAGATGGACTACCAGGAACAACTCCACTAGTGGGCCAGCAGAATCAATTCCAATGCCTGGCCCTAGGCACCCCCCGTATAATTGTTGGCCCAAAACCATTAAAGTTTGTATCATTTTAAGGGCAAAATGTTACAAAACCTTGTTTTTTAGATAAACTTTCCTAGGGAAAAACAAAACAAATCAACAAATAAAAACCCCACAGGGATTGAAAAAGGGCCCTTTTTTATGCACTATTGGTTTAAAACATCTTCTGAGAAGGGTTCATGAGGGTTTTTAAATTTTGGGAAATTAAGAAAGCCCCCTGTTTTTATTATCCCGGGACTTTCCTTTTGTTTTTTGGAACCCCGCTTTTGGTTGCCCCCTAAAAAATTTTAAAAATGGGGGGGGTCCCCACTCACATTTGAAAGGGACAAAACCTGGGTTCATGCCCCATTAAAAACTCAGCAATAGCGGGGGGCCCCACCCCCTTAAAAGGTCGCAAAATTTTGGGTTTGTAAAAGCTTCTTTCCCCGACCCTGAGGGTTTGGTTCATTGTCCCGATAGGGGGAAAATTTTTTAGTAGATTTTTTATTCCTTTTTCCCCCGTTTAATTGGGTGGCACCACACCCTTTCTTACATTATTGACACTTTTACACAATTTCAGAGCCAAACCTATCCCTTGTCACAGTACTGATTGATCTGTTCTATTATTTGTAGTTAAAAGCCGAATGGAAAACTCAACAATGTTCTGTGTACTGAAAGTGGCTTTGGGTATAGATTTTCACTTTAGATTTCAATGCTAATAACTGCATTGTAGTCAGTTATTTTATGCACTCCCAGGTGACTGTGTTACTATTAAAGATACATTGCCTTGATTCTTAGCCTTTTTATACTGGGACTCTCACAGGTCCCTTATCAATTCTGACTAAGAAGGAGCAATCGTATCCAATCAATGACTCGTTGATTGACACATTTGATTTGTGCTATTGAGCTGCTTCTACTGTGTGTCTTACGGCTCATGCCCATTGCAGAGCTCTATCTATCATACAGTACAGGCTCCACTGGATTCCATATGTACAGTGACATGCTTTTAAGGAGGGGGGATACCCTATATTGTATCCACATTTTTTAAATGTATTAACAGCTATAAGAAAAAGTAAGTGAACCTTTGAAATGACCTGGTTTTCTGCATTAACTAGGAACCTATTTGTAGTCTGATTGTTATGTAAGTCACAATTATAAGCAAATACAATCTAACTGTACTAATAACACATAAATAATTGAGCTGGACATATCTTTTATTGAGCACATTGAGCAAACACTTACAGTGCAGGCAGAAAAAGTAAGGGCGACATGTATGAAACTTGGCGCTGACACACCAGTTCTAAATCGATATAGAGGCGTTAAGAATGTGACAGTATATATGAACCTGTCGTATGTGGGTTCATAAACCTGGCGCTTGGTCTACCTTGCATAATATAGCATCTTTGGCGCATTCAAAAGTGCCATGCCTGGCGCAAGTTTTGGTGTATGGCTGTTCATGCATCTATAGAAAGAGCTACAAGATACACCCAAAAAATGCAGCAGCTCAGCAGCCCCATTCATGCATGTCTCCCTGAGTGACTCCTTATATAATGAACTTTAAAAATATTTGTAGGGAAAAATGGTCTAAAATTTTTCCTTAATGTTTAGCAAATCTCATTTGCAGCTTCCGAAAATATTTGGTGGAGGGGACTGCTGCTAAACAGGGGATCTTCACTTTTTTAAATTCAATGGGTTCACTTGCTTTTTCTCTCTGAATTGAAGATGTTTACACAGTGTGCTTACCAAAAGATATGAACACTAAAACAGTTTGTGTGCTTGTCTATAATTGTGACTTAGGGAACAATCAGACCACATTTTATTAGTAATTAAAAGGGTGTTATCGTTTGAACTGTTCGTGTTCTTTAGCTGAGTCTATAATATTGAATTTGAAATCCAGGGGTGAGTCTCTCCTCTCAGGAGGCGTGTCTCTCTTGCCAGGAGGCGTGTCTCTCCTCACTGAAACTGTGACATCATCATTGTGTGTGAGGCAGCCGAAGCAGAAGGATGTCTGGAGAGAACAGATCTGCAGCCTCCTAAAGTGTTCTCATGTGTCTGCAGAGCCTTCATCTCCAGGCTCCACAAGCTCCTTGCTGGGCTATAACCAGTTATACACACAGCCTGAACTGATGAAACACATGTGAGGAAGCACACTGCCCCCAATCCTCCCCTTCTGTTATCAGACAGGAGACTGTATGACTGTGGTATATGGAGGAATACACACTGCCCCCCCTCCCCTTCTGTTACCAGACAGGAGACTATGACTGTGGTATATGGAGGAATACACACTGCCCTCCCCTCCTCCCCTTCTGTTACCAGACAGGAGACTATAACTGTGGTATATGGAAGAATGCACACTGCCCTCCCCCCCTCCTCTCCCTCTGTTATCAGGCAGAAGACTGTGGTATATGAAGGGAACAGAGCATGTAACACTGTGTTATATGAGGGGATCTGTGACTTAAACAGTCAGTAATTAGCCAGATCATTCACCCTAGAGCTGGGAGAGGAGTATAGAGGCAGCAGCCCTTGGTTTTACTTTCAGTTTTAACAGCTCAGAGGGGAGTAAACACAGAGTGTGCAAGCAGCCAATCACAATGCAGGGGGCATGGCCGTAACATTTCCTGTCTGGGGGCATATCCCAACAGGCTGAATGAAATGTCAGCCAGTCAATCACAGTGCAGGGCGCGTGTCTAGGGGGTGGGATCCGGCCAGGGGGTGTGTCCCGACCTGCAGCAGCAGAAATAGAATACAGATTTACAGGAAAGCTCATATTTGCTAAACCAAGTGACAGAGGTAATGCAACCCAATTACAAAAGTGCTTATTTCTACTGTCCCCATAATCTGAGACATGATCTTTGTAGCGATACAACCCCTTTAATGCAGAAATCCACATAATTCCAAAGGGTTCACTTACTTTTTCTTGCAACTATATGTAGACATGGAATCGGAGGCATAAGGAGGTACAGAGTACAGAGCTCACACATTTCTATGGCACTACTATTATAGCGCTAGGGAAAATGAAGCAGTAATTTGCTCATCGAATAGACTTTTTATACTCTGTAGAATTCCCTTGCAGAGAGGACAGATGCAGAGAAATTAGATTCTGTGCGTTCTCACAGTCAACTGTATATCTCTACTTACAGCAGTACAGAGCTTTCCTTTGCAGTGAAGGCTGCACTTTGTAGCCTGTTGATGGACAACTGTATAAAATTTGATTTGCCTGGGCTTCCAATCATCCTGCTTTATCTTTGTGTGTTTTCTGCATTCTCAGGAAGAGTGTTTTGTTTCAGATTCGGGCAGGGCATGTTTGGCCAAATCCAAGTTCTGCCAGTGATCACGGACAAATCATATAACCAATCACCAGCCTTTTTCCACACTGCAAAACGGAAGTGTATCTGATCAGTGAATGATTCCTTTCCCTTTTTTTTATTTTGGACCAAAACTAGGAAATTTAAAAGTTTTTCCCACCCCAAAAAACCCACAAAAACTGGGTAACCAAACTGGCACCACCTAAATCGAAAATACAACACTATCACAAAACATGACAAAAATTTGTTTATATTATTAAGGTGTTCCAGTTAGATGCAATTTTCACCTATTCTCCAGACCCTGCCATTTCATTCACCTATCCACTGGATAGATGCTAAAATATTATAAACCAAAAAAGGGTTTCAACCAGAGGGACCTACCTTTTTTTTTTTATTTAGTCCCCCTTTTCCTAGACTTTTAATGAGGTGGAAGGGGGCATGCTTGACCCCCCCTTTCCCTCATTCAACAAAGTTGAGCGATTAATTATCCCAAAAATTTTGAAACGGAAGGTTTTAAAAGGGGGATCGGATTTTTTAGAAAACCAAAGCGTAATTTTGGTTAAAATCGTGCCCCCAATTTAAAGATTTTGGCCATTTTCGGCGCTTTCCCGTAAATTTTGGCGGCCAGCAAAAAAACAGTTCCCGAAAAAAAAGCAGGGTGAGAAGTGTGGGGCGAAAAATCATGACCTTTAGGGGTATGGGGTTTCGATTTTGGTGGAAAAATCACATACCCCTCTTTTACATTTGAACAGGGCCCCCTTTCCCTTTTAGCCCCAGTGGGCCCCTTTAGCGTCTTAGAGCAGTAGGGGTTTGCTCGGGCCCGTGTCCAAAAAGTCAGCGAAATTAATCAATTTCTTCACAGAGAAAGGGTTACTGTTACTTGGTGATCTTTTTCAAATTTTGTAATTTTGAGATTTGGGAAAATTTATTTTAGTTAATAGAGGGAATTTTAAAAAGGGGCATCTAAAACCGGGTGAAAGTTTACGGGGGGGGGCGAGGGAGGGGGCCCCCCCGGGCGAACAGAAAAAGCTCTTTTAAAGAATACCCGGGTAAAGTTCACCAAAACTTAAGGGAGACAATTTTCACGAATACTTAAATTTTTAACCGTTTTTTTATTGAAAAATTTTCCCGGATAAGGGCAGCCTGAAATTAATAGGGTACACATCTTTCAAATAACTGGGAGGTTTTTTGTTAGGTTTTCAAAACCCCCCCTTTTATTATAAGTATACATTTTCAGATAGGTGTTTTTTTTTCCAAAATTTTGGGCCCCTCCCCCGCTTTGGTTTTTATATACCACCTTGCAGTTAAAAAAGAACCGCAATTTTTTTAGTCACACAGGGTTGAAAAAAAAAAAGGGTTTTTCCCAAAATAACCCCCCTTTTAAAAAAATCCCTTTTTATTAAAATTTAAGCCCCCCCAAACCTGTTTTTTTCACTTTGGCGCACAAAAAAAACTTTGTTCCCTTGAGGCACCTTCACTTAAATGAAAACAGCAATTTTGATCCCACAGGTGAATTGGGAAAAGGGGCCCAAAAAAACCTTTTATTATCCGAATACCTTTCAGATACTTATTTTTTTCACTTTTGGGGCATACAGCTTTTGTTGATAGAGCCCCTTTGCCCCGTTAAATGTTTAATACAGCCCAAATTTTTTTAGTCACCACCGGGGAATTTAAAGGGGCCAAAAAAACCTTTTAATATCCGATACATTTCAACAGGGGTTTTTTTTCACTTTTGGTCAGTCAAGTTTGTTGATAACTACTTTGGCAGTTAAATTTGGAAACCACAACTTTGTAGTCACCACCTTTTTTAGGTGCCAAAAAATACCTTTTTTTTATCAGTATACAATTTTAGATACGGGGGTTTTTTTTCACTTTGCGCAGGCCAGGCTGTGTTTTAAGAGGCACCTCAGATTTTTTAAAAAAATATTTTTTGTAGGTTAAGTAGTGTTTTAAAAGGGCTCCAGGGCGGGGCACAAATTGCCAATTGAAGTTAAATTTTCTGGGGCTGGAGTCATATGGGCGCATCATTTTCTCCAGGGGGTCTGTCCCAATCACTGAAAAGGATTTGGGGGAAAAATGAAACCATTTATTGATTTGGGTGAATCATCTCAGAAGCCAGGGGAAAAGTCTTTTTCAACAAAAGTGTTTTGGGGAGATTGACATTTTATTATTATGGGGGGTGGGACAATTAACACATCTACCTGTAAAAATCCTTTAAAAACGCAGGGGGGGGTTTTGTTTTGTTACAAATTTGAAAAAAAAAAAAAATATAATAAGTAAAACTATAAAAAAACTTCCCTAAATAAATTCGTAAACAAATGTCAGTTACCAAAAAAAAAATACTAAATGAGAGTCACTTAAAAATACATAGTCCATTTTTTTTATTGTGGGTTTAAAAAGGGTTTAAGAGTCATGATGTGCCCCGGACAATTTATAGTCAGTCCAGTGAAAATAAAATGGGGGTTTTAAAAACTCCCCTTTTTCCGGCACTTTTTAACCTGGGGGGCCCTGCAGGTTTTGGGGGTCATGCTTGGGGCCCCGACCGGATTTCAATGTCCATTTTAATAAAAAGGTTTGGGTTTAAAAATCCCTTTTTTTGGCCTTTTCTGGGGGACGGGTTTTTGTGGTTGGGGGTTTTGCCATTAATAAAATAAAAAGGGAATTTTTTAATTTTTGGGCAAAGCTTTGTGGGGACAAAAGACAGGGGTATAAATGGGGGCTGTGAAATTTTTTTTTTTGTGGCTTTATAACCTAATGTGTTTCCTAAGATGGGCACGTATCCCTTTTACTGTTTGGGATTAATTCCCCTTTCCTTTTCCCGCCCTTTTTTGGTTTAAGAATAAAAGGGTTGTTGCTCTCCCATAGACTTTAAAACCCCCTTTCCGACATTTTTCCTTCCCCAAAAGGGGAAAGTCGGGTTTGGGGTTCCCGCAAATTGGGCCGGAAAGAGGGACCTCAAGGCGACTTGGGGCGCTTTTACCGGGGGGGCCGCCCAAAATCGCGGGAAAAGGGAACCCCCGGGGGTAAATTTCCGCGGCATCATGCCGCCCCCCCCCACGGCCGGAAAAATGGCTCCGCCGCGGGGGGTTAAACCCCCCGAAGGGGCCCACCCTGGGTCGCGAAAAATCGCCCGCCGGGGCGGGGGAGTGAGCTCCCCCGGGGCCTTGGGCACGGCCAGTAACGGCGCCCGAGCGCCGGGACCCGGCCCCCTACCCAAAAGCCCAAAGCCCGAAGAAAGCATCCGGTTGTCTGGTGACGGGCACGAGCCCACAAAGCAATTTTGGGCAGCCCCGACAGACAGTTGGGCCCTGGCGACCGCATACACCCATTTAAACTGTAAAGCTGATTTTCCCATTGCATAAGATCTGACAATGTTCTTCAACCCTTCCCCCCTGGGGAAAAAAAGTGTAAAAAAAAGGGTTTAAAAAAAAAAAAAAAAAGTTTAAAAAAGTAAAACACAAACCAAAAAAATAAAAAAAAAACACGTAAAAACCCCTTTTTTCCTTTACAAAACGCCCAAACCCCCCAAAAAAGATCAAAAATAAAATAAAGTACCCCTATTTGGTATCGCCCCGGCGTAACGACCCACCCAAAAAATTCCCGCCATGTTAATTAAAACCCCTACGGTGAAAAACCCCTAAAAAAAAAAAAACACAAAACATACAAATTGCGTTTTTTGTTCATCCCCCGGGCACATAAAAAAAAAAAAAAAAATTTAAAAAATTTTTGGGGTATTTAAAAATAGCAAAAAAAAATAATTTTTTTACACAAAAAAAAACACTTTTTTTTAAAAAAAAAAATTGTGCTTTTAAAAAAAAAAACACATAAATTGGGTATCCCCCGAAACCCTATCAAACCACAGAGTAAAACTAAATTGTCCCCTTATTTCAACCGGGGAACGCTATTATAAAAAAAAAACACTGCTAGGTTTGCAGTATTTTTTTTTACCCTGCCTTTCCCAAAAAAAGGGTTTTAAAAGCGCTCATAAAATCTTGTCCCCCCAAAAATTTTTACCAATAAAACCTCAACTCATTCCCCCCAAAAAAAAGTCCCTATAAAAAGCTCCATAAACAAAAAATAAAAAAATTATGGCCTCAGACGCGGCGATGCAAAAACTTTTTTCCCTTTTTAAATAAAAAATGTTTTTTTTTGTGTCAAAGCAGTAAAACTTAAAAAAAAAAAATACAAATTGGTAAACGCTGTAATCTATCAACCTGCTGGGAAAACCCAAAATCAAAATTTTTCCACCAGTGACCGCTGTAAAAAATTTAAAAAAAAAACACTACCGATTTGCTGTATTTTTGTAAAAAAATGCCCACAAAAACCTTAATAAAAAATTTTCAAAGCCACATGCCCCCCTAATGGTACCAATAAAAAAATCCAAAAACCCTCTCGTAAAAAAAAAAACCCCCAAGCAGCCCATATGCAAAAAAATTTTAAAAAAGCAAGGGGGGCAAATAGGACAACATAAAAACCCCAACTTTTTTAAAAAAACTCGCCCACTAAATTTGGTTTTTTTAAAAGTAAAAAAACATAAAAAACATAAAAATTTATTCAATGTAATTGTAACCGACCCCCCATAGTAAAATTTTCCCGGGGCAAATTTTAAACCCTATGGGGAATACGGGAAAAATGAAAACCCAAAAAACAATTTGGGGAACTTCGCGTTTTCCCCCCCCCAATTTTCCCGGCCCAAGCCCAAAAAAAAACAAACCGGAAAAAACCTGAAACACCCAAAATGCAAAATAAAAAAAACCCCCCTTTGAATGAGATCCCTGGGGGTGTTGAATCCCCCAAATGGGGGGGAAATTCTGGGAAGGGGTTTTACCGTTCTAGTACTTTTTTGGGGGGTTTGCAGATGCGACCTGGCCCCACCCAAAAACTGGGCCCAAAAGCCAAATACGCCCCCCCCTTGTACCCCCCCCGCCAAAGGCCCAAACAGCCCGTTTAAACCCACAAATTTGGGTATTGCCACTTTTGGAAGAAATTGGGGTAAACCAAATTTTTGGGGGTTTTTTTTTCCCAAAATTCCCTTTTAAAAATTAAAAAATTTTCAGGGAAAAAATTGCAATTATTTTAAAAAATATTTTTTTTTTTTATTTTAAAAGCCCCAACGCTAAAAAAAAAGTGGGGAAAAACCCCCGGGGGTTTTGATATACTAAATGCACCCCGGAAAATTCCTTAAGGGGGGTAGTTTCCGTATGGGGGCCCCTTTTTTTGGGGAATTTTTTGAGTTTGGAACCTTAGGGGGGTCCCCCAAACTTTAAAAGGCCCCCCCAAAAAAAAATCGAAAAGAAAAAGGGGGGCCCCAATCCCCGTAGGTGCTCCCCCCTATTCCTGGGGGCCCTTTTGGTTAGCCAAAAAAGCAACTAGGGGCCCCTAAGGGAAAATTTTCTGGAAAAACGCCGAATTGGGAATTAAATTTTTTAAATCATTTTCCTGACACATTTTTTTCCGTTTTTCTTTCAATAATGTAAAAATTTTTTAAAAACTGCAAAAAAAATGAAATTTTGGGAAAATTTTACCCTTTCCCCCTTTTTTTTTAAATTTCCGGAAAAAACCTAAAAGGGGGGAAAAAAACCTTCCAAATGCTTTTGGGAAAACTTTAAGGGGTGTTGTTTCTTAGAGAGGTCATTTAGGGGGGAAAACCCAACATACAGGTTTAATCAAAGTCACGTTAGAACTGGGCGGTCCCCCAAAAATTTTATATTCCAAAATTTTTTGGAAAAATTTTTTAAAAACTACAAAAAATTTTAAGCCCCCCCAAAAGTTTAAAAAAAAAAAAAACATTTTAAAAAAATGATCCAAACCCACAGCAGACATAAAGGAAATGCTATTATAACCCATTTTTAGTGGAATTCCCCCTCCGTTTTTACATGCAGAAAATTTTTTAAGTTTGAAATTTTAAAAATTTTTTTTAATTTTTTTACGAAAAATTGATAATTTTTTCACAAATAAACAAGCAAATTTTTTTACCAAAATTTCTTACTATTTAAAGCACAAAAAGGGCACGAAAAAACATTTTCTAATTTACATGGTTAAAGGGGGAAAGTGTCAAAAAAATTTTTCTCGCATAAAGTGACACCTGACAGTTTTAAAAAAGGGGGTCTGTCAGAAAGGCCAAAACGGGTCCCCGGTAAAGGGGGGGAATGGTCTTTGTCATAAATTTTACCATGGCCCCTCGCTAATCTTGTCGATTTATGGGGGGACTATTGACCATCGACCCGATGTTGATGGCCAACGGGAATCGCTCAACACAAATTTAGAAATCCTCCAAGGGTTTACACCTTGACGTTAAGCAAGCTTTAAATTTGCCATAGCAGTCATAGCAACTACTATGGGGCATAGAGGTTGAAGGGGCCCCGTCAAGTCCAAGAACATTGTTTATTTTTGTAAGTATCAAGGAATTGGTGGCTTTCTGCTCTCCAAACAATTCTATGGGATTCCCCCGAAAATATGGGGTATTATTTTTGGGCTTTAAAGGTTTTTTGGGCCCGAAAATCAATTCCTTTCCCCTGTTTAAAATTATCAGGAGAACAAAATTAACTCAGCCTGGCCGGAAATCCTGGGGGGAAAGGGGGGGTTCTGACAAGACCCAAACAGGCCCCCGGGGGTTTCCCAAAGTTTTCCCCAAATAATTAAAATTAGAACCAGTGGATTTTCTATACAAAAGACAAGATATTTTTCCCCCATTTCCCGTGCAACTCCTTCAAATTTTTCCCTTTTTCCTCAAAATAAGGGAAATGCAACAGCCAAGCCCCCAGATACCCGGGGCGTGTCCCCAAAAGGAACTGTCAGGGAACTAAGGGAAGGAAAGAAACTGTAGCTTTTTAGAGGCTTTCACTTTTTGTAATCACATATATTTTTAAAAGTAACAAAAAACCCATATTGGGGATCCCACGTCAACATTACATTGGGAAAAACCCCCTTTTAATTATTCTGTTGTTTTAGTTTATTGTAATTAGTGGGGGGGCCCCTCTCATCTTTATGAATCCTAATTGGACCCCGCATTAGTGAGTACAAAAGACTGTCATCGGCAAACAATGCGGTCTCAGCAGTCGAACACCCACCATTCTAGCACTGTCACTTTTTACTTCAAACCAGAGTCCCCCTTTAAAGGGAAAACTGTACCAAATCCGGGGTCCCAATACTGGATGTCATATTTACATAATGGTAAGTACATCATCTGTAAAAATTCGATAACGCAAAAGATTTTATGTGGACTGACAGCGCTGTAAAGTACACCAACGAAATGTTTCATAATTCATGAATATTTGGGTGTAGGGCTACATTTGTCTTTTTGATTTCTTCAGTGCTTTTCATGTAAAAGGGTTTTTTGTTTTGGTCTGGATTTCACAACCAGAATAAATACTGTAGATAAAAACTACTTTTGACCCTTTTTCGCCCGCTCCTCTTTTTCCACAGCCCCTGGTTTTTTTTGGGGGTGCCCCTTTCCCCTAGGGGGTGCAAATGACCCTAAAGGAGTTGTCCCAAAACAATTGATTTTTCTTTCCCCATCCGTTTTCTTTGTTTTATTTTTAATTCAGGGGAGTGTTTCTACTTCACTAGGCTGCATAGAAGCCACTTCGTACTATACAACCATGCTGGCAGCCTTCAGGGACCCTCAAACAGGCTGAACTTAAACGACCCAGGACGATGCCCCAAACAAAAGGGGGGAACTAGAAAGGTTTGGGACACTGTAATGGACATATATTGCAAAGTGGGCTTTTTCTGCAAGATCTTTAACCAAAAACAAACCCCTTTTAGTGATACAACCCTTTTTAAAAATTTAAAAGGGGCCCAAAATGTTTTTAACCACTTTTTCCCGCTTATATTTTTTATCTAAGTCTATTTACCTTTACTTTCCCTGCGCCGGTCGAACAATATTACTTTTATTTATACCCTCCTCCCTTTCCCAGGCCATAACTTTATAATTTTTTTGATCTACATAGACATTGGGGGCTTTTATTTTTTATTTTTTGGGGCAAGATTTACTTTCCCAAAAGGGTCATTCACTGTACATAAATAACTGGGAAACTATAAAAAATTGTGGGTGAAATTGAAAAAAAAAAAAACTTCTTTACACCATTTTTGAAGGGTCTTGATTTTACGGAATTCACTATATGGGATAAATGATGTGTTATCTGTATTCTGCAGGTTGATACAATACTGGCATGACCAAATAAGTAGGGTTTTTGCTATTGTTTTTC